>SWBT01000153.1:0-198523 GCA_005298045.1 Pleurotus ostreatoroseus | reverse complement strand
TCCTCGCAGATTCAGTTAGTGTTCAAGTGCATTGGGATTCCCCTAGTCGACCTCTGTACATCGACGTGTACTACCAGACCACCGTCAGCCACAACGTCTACGAGACACGTGTCGAGCGATTCGTGCGGGCGCGCGACGAACACCGACCTCTCCGCATCAACCTCAACAACCACGTTCCCGACCCCGAGGACGTAGAGGAACAAGCGCCCTCCCGTTCGCCGACACCGGAGTCCGAACCCGAGCGCCCGTGCACGATAGCGGCCACGCCTGGGGTTGTGTTTGAGGAGGATTAGAGGGTTTGCCCGGCCTAGACGCATCAACGCCTGGGTTTCGCGAAATGGCCACGGACGCGTTAAAGACGGGCGAGCTTTACGGGTTGACCTGTACAGATGCTTTCGGTATGGTAAGTGTTATTATGGCTAGTACTATAAAGCGAAAGTACTTACATTCAAGTGAAACAGGGTGTCGACATATCTGATGTCGAGATTGTCGTCCAGTGGCGGCTCACGTGCGATCTCGATACACTGTGGCAAAGGTTTGGGAGGGCTGCAAGAGGCCCGGGAACGACCGCGGTTGCCGTTTTATTTGTTGAAGACAAGTACTGTGATGATGTCAAAGCGTTAGCAGCACAGCGGGCGGAAGAGCGCAAGAAAAAACAACTCAAACGTACCGAGGAGAAAGAGCAAGCAAAGCGTAAGCGGGACGACGATGAAAGTGACCGCGGTCGTCGAAAGCGAGCTCGAGGCGGGGATCGGGAACCCAGCTCGACGACAAGCCCCAGTAACAGCGTCGAGGCGCCACGGCCTGTCGAAACGCCGTTGAGCGTATACGAGAGCTTGCGTGTGGATTTCACCACGCAAGCGCGACAGAAGACAATCACGAAGAAAAGGAAGTCGTCGAGCGAGGAGCTCAGCCCTGAGATGGACAACCTCGTCAATGCACGCTGGCGAGAGTTCAAGTGCTATCGGGCGCCAATAATGGCGTTCTATGAGAACGACCGCATCAGTGGGTCCATCCATCCGTAAAAAGCTCTTGCGGTTTGACACGTTGACCTACAGCTTCCGACATCAACGACTGCCAGGAGGGCGGCTGTGCCCGCTGCACGCCCTTTCCCTCCTCCATATGCTGCGAGCTCTGCTGGCTGCGAGCTCAAAACTCGAATGCCAGTACCGCTACCTCGCCGAATCCATTCGCGATGCTCCCTGACCCCGACGCTCCGTCCGACTCCTCCGCAGGCCCGCGCGCGTCCGGCGTCAAGAAAGACTACGACTTCGAGCGGGCGGACCAGCTCCTTCAAGCCGACCTGCACGAATTTCGCAAGGAGAAGACCATCCAGCTTTATGGGAAGACGCACCTCCGCAACATGGGACCAACGTTAGTGATGGGGAACGATACTTTACAGCGCATTATCGACTGTGCGCGTGCGCACAAGCTTCCTACGCTGGACGCACTCAAGAAGGAGACGAAATGGGTTAGAACAGCGGAGCTGGGTCAAGTTGTGCTTGACATTGTGCACAGGTGCGTATTTGACTGTTTTTGAACATGTTGTCCTTCTCATCACCTCGACGCGTTTTAGACACTATCCGACGCCTAATCCGACCTCCGCAGCGGCGTCGAGCCCTGCGGCCACCGTGCGCAAGTGTTCGAAATGCGGCTCGACGTCGCACATAGGTGAGTTATCTCTTTAACCGCTTCGTCATGTACGCTGATATCTCCAAGCATCAAATAGCTCGTGTCCCAACTACGTCAAGCCCGTATCAAGAAAAGAGAACGCGCCCCCAAGAACGCGACCCCCACACTCTGCGCCAACGAGCGGGACCCAAGCCGAGCTGCTGTCAAGGAGCGCGGAGACGAGTACCGTTTCTTCGTCCGCATGGGCAACGCTCTTCACGACCTCCTACACGCAGTCGATCTTACGCGCCCCTGGACCGCCTCGTTCCTCGACTCCGGAGCCAGCATCGTCGCCAGCGAAAGAGATTCTATGTGAGTCTCTATACTTATATCATGCTATCCTCTACACTCAAGTCTTCCGCGGTCATCTCTAGCTCCACACCGTCCACGAATCCAGTGACATCATCCTGCCCATCGCCATTAATGAACCGTTCGCCCTCTGCGAGAATGATCTCGCCACCGCGCCATATCATATCTTCCAAGATCTTCTTCGCATTCCTCCCATGTCTAAACTCATGTGGTCCTTCTGTATGCATGTATTGTAGCAGCTGCGCGAACGCGGCTTTCATATCTTTAGCGGCATGGCGTGTGCTCAATCCCGAAAGTCGGAAATTTCGTTCGAAGTTGGCGTGACTGCTTCGATAAATTAGGATCAATGGCGACTCCATCAGAATCCTGTTTTTAGTGTAGTTCGAGCCCTCTCCGCCATATACATCCTGGTATGTCACCAATTAATTTGCTCGTGCACTAACGTCAACTCACTCACCTTGATATATAAATTGAGTAGCTCAACAACCCAGTCAACTGCACGGAAAGCATGTGGCTTTCCAGTAGGGTTGACGAGGCAATTGTACCGCAAAATGCGTCTATAAATAAATAGGTAAGGTCGCCTTCCAAATCAGAACTAAGAAACTCACCGTAAACCTTCAGGATAGACGAACCACAGGTTGTGTGAGTATAGCAACATACGGTTGCCATATTTGTGCTTTCCTGTCGCGCGGAAGATATGAATCCACGGCGCAAACAGGGTCTCTACCCTTCCAATGTCCCCGGCATTCATTGCGTACGATAACTCTTCATACAGCAGCAGGTATTGCATCATAAGCATGATATTTTCGTGTTGCTTATCGCGCTCTTGTGTAGGTTTGCAGCGCAGGTCAAAAATGCTCGTCTCGCTCTCACCCGCTACATACTCGGCCGCGATAGTATCCGCGATTGTCTTCAAGTCGGAGAGCGAAGGTTGGGATGCAGCAAACTCGTCGAGTGTCTTGTACTGACCGCCCGAACGCTTCGAGACTTCGACTCGCCAGGCATCAAGTATGAGGACTGTCAAGACGTGCTTGATGAGTTCATGCTGCTGGCGGAACTTTGGCTTAGATCCCAAGATGCCAGTCTCATCTGGACGAAGGATCCCGACAAATTTCATGAAGCTTGTCGCATCGATATTCGGCCCTTTGCCGCCTTCGTTAACCAGGATCCGCCACACTGCGTCCGCCGCGGCTAATTTGAGATGAAAAAATCCTAGAACGAAGATAATGAGCTGCAAGCGTTGTAGCGGCGTGAGCTCCTCGGATCGTTGTTTAAGAACGGATAGGATGTGTTCGAAGGTCCCAAGATCTCCGTGTGTGGGTTGCGTATAGTTGCCCGGGTCAGTGAATCCTTCCTTCGGATCACCGAGTCCTATTTGATGAAGCAGCTCTTCTAGGATCTGGATGTTCCCTGATACTGTTGCTGGGTTGATATCCATTGCGGGAAGCGGGACCTGATGCAGTTTTGTCACGGGAATCGCTTCCACGGTTTCGGGGTCGCGTAGCTTTGAACGATGGTGATGGAACCCAGATGGCCCGTCTTCGGTAAGAATCTTCAGTGCAAACCATGAATTAAACCGGCCGCGTCGCGTCAAGCCGCTTTTGTGCTTTGTATCGGGATGAAGAGTGTAGAGGAATTCAAGCGTCTTGATTGGATTGAAGGGGCGCGGGTCAGTTGCATGCGGGTTGAGTGTCAGCGATTGTCGATTCCAAATGATGTCAGAGCATAGAAGGTCTTGTTGGGAGGCACCGTGATCCAGTCTGAGCATCGTCGCTGATGTGAGATGCACAAGACCGTCACCTGGCGCATCAATGGTTGGTACCAAGGTGTGAAACTTGATGTCGAAATTGTCGAACGCAAGCGATATCAGTCGAGTCTGACCCAGCGTACGGATAGCGAGAGCACTCTGGCGTGATAGTGATTTTATTGCTCGATGAATGGAAGTCGGCGCAATCGAAACGCCCATATGAGAAAGGACCTTAATAACCTTCTCGGGTGTGTTGCAGGAATGTAAGAAGAGCCCCGTCGTGCTTTGTAGCGCATTACAATGCTGATTCCTGCCTTGAAGCAATATGCTAATGATGACGACAGTTTTCTAGCAATGGTAGATATTTTAGCGAAATATGACACGCTACAAGTACGCGGTACTCACAATGACAGTCAATTCACGTCGCTCACGTTCACCGGCCCGTTTGCGAGAGGCTGACCTTGTCTCCTCTGAAGCATCTATGGCTTGCCAGTAAGCATATTCCTCCTCACTCAGCTCGTCGTCCTCTAATCCCGCAGACGTATCCATAGTGCTTGCTTCGTCGAATGCATCGGCACCCGAAAGTAAATGGAATACCAAGTCCCACAACTCCGGAGCGAAGGCCCTCATCTTCTCGGTCATGTCTTCGATCCTAAAATCTTGAATTTGTTCGGCCCGCGCGTTGACAGCGCTGAAATGCCAGCCGTGTTCTTTCTGCACGAGTCTTCGGACAGCGTCTGAATATACCGTACGCGATGCCTTGTGTATCCACTCGTATGTCCGAGCGGAAGTGTTCCGGTCTTCACAGAGTGCGCGGAGGGTATTGTTGATATTCTGATTTATGATTGCGGGCTCGTGCTGTAGCAGATAGTACATAAAAATCTCTGTTGGCGTGACAGCAAGACTGGACAGATATTGAGCCACGCTCGCGAGAATACCATCGCGGTCTGCCATTGTGAGCCAGACGCGATCGAAGTAGGGACGGGAGGATGTAATGTACTAGAAAAGGGAGGTTACAATACAGTTATGGGGTTAGGGCTAACAAAAATCCATCCGTTGCACTGGCCCAATCTGGATGGTTTCTCCGGAGTTCTTTTGTTTGTCCCAAAGTTTGGTGCCAGCCGCCGTATAGGGTTGAGGGGGGTGAAGTTGGATAAGCGGAAATTAGTGATTTTTGATGGGAACATGCTGTAGGCGCTGGTTGGGCACTTGAGCGGTTTCGAGACTTAGCAAGTCGTACCTTGTGAGATTGAACCCCCCTCAACCCGTACGGCGGCGTAGGGGAAGGAGCCTGAGTCAAAGAGCGACTTAGGCAAGCGCGTCGATCTCGATTGCAACTCGATTGGCGAGATTAGATTATGTCGTTCAAGCGCGCGTGATAAGATGCGCTTGAAGTTCATATGTGTATGTTGGGTCCTGGGTGAAAGTCGCTAGAGCAAGCGTAGACATGACAATGAATTCAGTGTTCTTCATGGGTGAATATGCTCGAAGGTGAATTGATGTGCAAACTTGCGTATGTTCGTGGAAGTTCGTGCATGTTGGTGCGGCTGAGTGCGGGCCGGTGATTGGCCGGGCGTTGCCGTGTTTGATCGTGCAGCTCGGTGCGTTTTCGTGCGCGCACAACTTTTCACCAACTTCCACCATCCTCCACGAATTATGCCGCTTTCACGATTCGGCGTTCTCATCAACATGCTAGTGTGGGCGGCACAGTACCACAAATGATGCGCGTGCACAAAAACGGTGGCACTACCCGCGCTAACCCTAATTGACGAAAAGACCGCCTATTTCAGCCACTCACATCAATGAGGCCGTCTTGCCCGCCGTTTCCTCCTTTATAAAGCTCTCGATATCTTCTGCCTTACGTCTCTTACTTAAAGCATTGTACTCTCGCTGAGACGCGCTATTTTGACCCATCTACCTCGTCCTACGCCCACCACCTCTCTCGACACAAAGCACTTAAGAACAGCTGCAGCGAAAATCGTAGCAGTATGAGTAGGAGTGATCGTGCTTTGGCTTCCGGAAAGCGTTTTTATAACGGAAGGTGAGGTCTCACCGTGGATTATGCCTGCCAAAACTCATTCTCGATGAGTAGGTTTTCCTGCCCGGACTGCAACAAAACTTTCATGTCGAAGAAAAGGATGCGTAGTCATTGGGGAACCTTGCACCAGCTCACGGTTACCTGTCACTACCCTGCACCGACGTCCACAGTCGTATTACATCGCAACTTAGCGACTGGTGTATTTCGCTGCGCTCTATGCAGGATAGAGAACCCATCGTCTACTACAATGAAGGTACGCGAGTGACGTCTTGCTACTACACTGAGATTTAATACTAAACGTTTGCCCAGTATCATGCTCAAAGCTGCCGCGGAGAAGCCCCAAAGTCGCAGCAGACACAGGAGCCAGAGATTCCTTTATTCTGCAGTGCTCCATTAGGATCTGTTCGCCCTCCCAACGCGGTCGCGCCTACAACTCAGAGACCACCACCGCTTGCATTTTTCTCGATTGCACATCGACGACTCGTCTATCTCGACAGACACAACCCTGATGCCGGTAACGATCCTCCTACTACTCGCGCTCAACGCGCGCAAATACGCGTACTCTTCTCATTCGGCTGTCCGATCGAAGACATAAGCCACTACGCACAATGTGGTTCGCCGGCTGTGCATGCAGTTTTGTCGCGACATGTATCAGCAGAAAATGTTGACGACATTGACCAAGACAACACTTACATTGACGCGGATCAGCCAATCTTTCAGGCCGATTTCTGGGCTATGCGGTCTCGCGCTTCAGCGATCGAAGGACAAGGTATGTTTCTTTCTTTTCTTCTCGATTCAATTCCAAGACGTTCACCGGATTGACATAGCGTTAGACGTCGGTGTTTCTTCGCGTACAAGCGACCCACTTACGCTTGAGTGGCCAGAATCAGATACCGAAGACAATTGCCCCCCATCTCGTCACGGCATGGATCAAGGCTCGGAGGACGACTCAGAGCCCGAAGTGCCACTTCGTGCGGTGGCATCTCGGACTCATGGCGCGCGAAGCAACTCAGAACACGCCTTGGTAGTCACTAGCTGTACCTTGGACAGTGACTCAGAAGATGATACTCCACTCGCTACGATCGCCGTCTCTAAACCGCGCGGCCTTTTCGCTTCAGTTGCGCCTGCTCTCACGCCCACTCTTGCTGGAAATGAGGAGTCAGACTCTGAGGACGAAGTGCCTCTTTCGGTGGCTGCTGCAGCCGCACGCGCTACACCGCGCCGCTTTCCGGCCCAGCGGTCCAATATTCCCACCAGCCATTATCCTACGCCTTCGCCGACTCCTTCTCCCGTGACAGCTCGTGAACCTTCACGCCCGGTGGGAAGCTTGCAGATACGGAAAGGTCCCGCAATGTCGTCCGTGCCCATGTATGTCGAGTGCAGTGCGAAGAGTGCTGATGAAGGTGGACTCTACAGTGTTGACGAGCCGGAAGACGACGAGATGTCAGAAGATGACGTTGTAATCTAATGAATGTTTGCTTTTAGAAAGACATATTTTGCAGTTTGCCTCATTTCCGTCTGTGGATGCCTGCCTGGGTAGATCCAATCTAGAATTCCACGAGGAGATCATTTGATCTCAGAGTCAAGGTCGCCGCGTCCCCGTCCGAATTGGAGCACTTGCTCTTCACTCACCTCACTGCACGATTTCCATGGACCGTTGGAATCTAGGTTTGCCTAAGCTTTTCTCACCTATGAATGTACTTATCTCGACTATGGCAACTACAGGTAGTGACGCAACCGGGACTGCCGTGATTGTATGCAAGACGTGTCGGGCGACATTCGTGGACGGTGCTTCGGCGAACCGCCATAGGCGAGTCCAGCACCAAAATGTGGCCCAAGTCACTATCGCAGACGCATCGATACCTGCCGGCAAAGTCGTGATCAAGGTCTATCGCACCAAACGTGGTTTTGTATGTGCGCGTTGCGCGTCAGCTTTTGCGGATCCCCGGGACTGGCGAGTAAGCAGCCTTGGATAACCTCTGTTTGTCGGATCTTTGACGGTCATCTTCAAGGTACATGCCCCATGTTGTACGACAAACCAGATTGCACAGCACACAATCGACGCGGACCCTGCCAGTGAAACGCGACTCGGCGCGTCTGAAGCTCATAATAACACTTCAAGATCGAACACTCAACGCCTACCTCCGTGACTATTGTTCAACTCTCCTATAATTGCCACTAATCACGTCTAATCATAGGGCCCGCAACGCATACAAGGCCGTGCCGCGCTCAATGCGCGCGTTCGTACGTCACCTCCATAGTTCGGGCCATACCAATCTCGAGATCGCGGACAACCTCAACATCAGTCCAGCAGCCGTGCGCGCTGTAGTGGAAAATGAATCCATCGACAACGTGGATTCCGACGGCGAGTATGTGCTCGATTGGAATGAGTTGGACGAGGACACCCAGGACCAGAGTTCTCGGCCTCGGGAAGCTGATCCACAAACCATCAACTATACTGTCAAAATGGAGGACGCGCCGGAACAGGAGGTTGAATTAGTGAACGCAAACTCTGTTAGCCAAACTGAAGAAGCGCAGCCCGACACGCGAGACGGAGATGAGATGGATATCGACCGCGAACCAGATGCTGTTCTTGGCGTGCCCACCGATGAGCCCTGGCAACCCCAGAGATCCCAATCGCATTCTCCCAAACCACCGCTGACGGAAGGGTCGCCGATTCAAGGTCCGGACGAGTTGGATAGTGAGCCGGACATAATAGAGGTTGAATGCTGTAAGTTGTCTCGTTGCTGTCTCTTGAGGTCCTTTAATGATGTCGGTATGATAGTGATCGAGCTTGATCCCTCTGAAGAATTTGGCGGCCTCCAATGGCCGGAAGACGATGTCAAGATGGAGCTCGTTGCACAGTCTCAGGTCAATGCTGACGAACAAGATTCGCAGCCTGATCAGTCGCCTCCCGGAGATCAAGTAACACCATCGACTTTGGTCTCGTCCGAGCAGCCTATGGAATGCCTCGTGGATCCGATTGCAGCGGCCTTGTCTTCTCTTGGAGAGGACAAAACTCTGGTCGCTTCGCTATTCAAGAAACTAGGCTGTATAACCCAACAAGACTTTGACGCGCTGAGGCGGATGCCCACGCCTTTCGTTCACAATATATTCCTCCTATGGCTCCGCCATATGGACGAGCGTATTGTTCCTCTCCAATCTATACTAGAAACGGCTCTCCAGCCCCTCCCAGCGAGCTCGACACCTGCCGCTTTCGATCCCTCTGTTGAGGACCAACCCGCCCATCTGGCGGTGTTCAACTTTCTCAGGTCTCTGCGACGTCCACTCGTCCATCATCTGCACCTTCTCCATGCACACGGTATCATAGGCCCCGATGAGCTACAGGAACTCTGCCGCCAGGACAGGGGTGGTGGACTAGAGCTTGCCTTCCACGCCTTTGTGCGCAAAGGATTGATGAGTGGTTTTGATTTTCTGATTATCTGGGAGGGACTAGAAGCTCGCGCGGCACGTCTTCAGCTGGCACCTGTTGTTCATTACAGGGCTGAGCGACCCACTTCCACTTCATTGCAAGAACTAGCATCTCAGTCTGGACAGGTAAAGTGATGTCTGTCATCTGAAAGAATCTACTAATATACCCATAGCCTGCCGAACCCGAATGTACGGCCACGAAAGAAGGCACAAGCGCCAAGCCTTACAACCTTCGCGTAAGAGGTGCAGTGGTCCTCAACTTTCTGCAGTCCCTGGAACCACCTCTAGACCATATATTCCCTAAACTGCACGAATTTGGCATCCGGACTGAAGTCGACCTCCGTGCATGTGTTCAGCCGGATATCTGTGATAAGGTCTGTACGGGTCTCCTAGCGTCCGGCGTGACGATCCTCGAGTGGATCGTTATAATCCGTGGAATCAAGCAGTCTTATCAGCATGGTGACACTGCAGCCACTCATGCGGAATTCGTCACAGGACTCAATAGTATGACACCGGCGATCGGATACATGGTAGACGTCTTCTGGGGTATGGGCCTCCGCACTATGGACGACGTCAACATTCTTTCCCGCTTCAACCAGCACTTATCCTGTGTTCGCGACCGAATACTTGCACTACCTGCTTCCTCTGCCTTCCTAGACTGGCTCCTATTCAAACGCGCCCTGCATTTCCTTCGGAACGATCTCGATAGCTCTTCAATAGATGACGGAACGATGGACTTCCTGCGAGCCTTGTCACGTCCTCTCGACAAGCACTCGGCCGTTTTCGCGGAAGTCCTCTGCCTGGACAGCATCGAGGAGGTGGATCTTCTATCGACGAGGCCGGACAGATGGAATTCCGTCAACATCTATATGCTGAACTCTGGTAAACTGACTCTCATGGATTGTCTGACCTTTCGTGCTGGACTCGAGAGGCGAGCTGCGGAGCTGGGTCACGTATCTGGCACAGTTTCTGCACAGGACGAAGAAACTTGATGCATGTATAAATACAGCGACGGAGTTGTCTGTACCAGCGATACGACGAAGAACTATGCTATAGCTACAGTGGGTATTTATCGAAACAAGAGATGCGTTGAAGAACGAAGATTGTGGATGGTGGTGAACGATCGCCGCCGCTTCCCGATGCCGATCCCTCTCAGCTGCGGCTCTAAGACCTAACCTTTTCGCGGGGCTACTGCCCTCTGGCTATCCTGCCCCCGCTCACTTCCTCCCAACGAGCCGCTTAAGGGCGTTACTCCCGCTACCCCTGCTTGCCTGCCTTGGCATGGGCGCTGCGTGGCCCGAAGAGTGCGATGAGCCGAATGCGGCGTACATCGAGTGGCTGTCTCGCGGCGACTGGTGGAACGACGCGAACGCGTGCGGCGACGCGGGGCCTGCGGGGAAGAACCCCGATGAGGGCGAGGTTGGGGGCGAAGAGTAGTAGGAAGACATGTTGTCTATGTCGTGTACGGGTAGTTGTGCTAGGACGCGAGGATAGATGACTTCGCCCGAGTAGTGACTGCTTTCCGTGCGATGCGGTGTGATAGCAGTAATAGAGGATGCGTACAGTTCGACCGAGTGAACGATGACTGCAGTGGTGGTAGAGATATGTCGAGAAGGCTTGTGTGAGTTCGAATGTCTCGAATCGCCTGTCCTCTCCCTCTTTGCTTCCCTACATTATATACATATCCCTAATCTCACCGTCCTCGACTATCCGCCAAATCGCCGGGTCAGTATGTGGTCACGAAGTTTCTCAAGCGTCGCTGTTGGACGCAGTATCGATCATCCTCGCAACGAAGAAGAAAGGCAGCCCGCTTTGGCGGCTCGAGGACAAGGCCGCTGCCGCTTTGGGATGAAGGGCTTTTTGACGCTTTCTGATGCGTGGCCCGGACGAGCACAAGCAAATGAGCAGAAATAGGCGAGTTGAGAGCTCAAGCAGACTCAAGCACGCTTGTGCACGATTCTCGGTGGCCATGTGTTGCATTAGACTGGGGAAGAATCAGTGAAATGAGCGTTCTCTGCGGGAGGAAGGGGGCGGCTGACATTGTAGGCTCGGGCAGACGGTCGGGGTGGCGTTCACGTTAACAACGACGGTTGAAAACTAGGTATGCGAGTGATACAAGGACCCGAGAGTACGTACGAGAGCTGCATGCGGCAAGAAATTTGAGATGTGTTAACTTAGTCATGAGCATACGATAGGATATCGATGGACGATGGACCGTGTCATTCTCTAGACCACGACAGCAGAACAAAGTGTCCGTGGGGATGCGAGAGAGAAGTGGGGTGGCGAGCGTGCTAATCGAGGGTGCTCCAATAAAAAAACCGAGAACAGCGTGAAGACGAACATGGACATGATGCAACGACGACGATGACGACGAGAACGAGGATGAGCTACACAGAAGACCAACAGAGGAGAGAATATTAAGGCGGGTACGCGGGGGTGCGGATGGGAGTGTGGAGGTATCACTGGAGGGTGGGGAGCAGAATGCGGACTATAGCAATGCTGAACCCTGTTTACCTTCTGCGACAAGCCGTTTCCAATCTTGCCGCCACTGGTGCATATTTGCCCGCAGTTTCTTATCGCTGAAGACTTTTTCTATCCAGGTCAGCAGCGCGTTTTCATCTTCCGGCACGAAGAAGGAGGACAGCAAGGACAGCACGCTTTCGAAGTTCGCAGATGCGGACGTGATGTGTTCTAAGCAAATAGAAAGCAGAACAAGGGTCAGCACAGAGTCTTATTGCATACGAGACGGTAATAGCGATTAATACTTGCCTCGATACACCCACACGATCGCCACTGCAACGACAATGAAGACATCGTGCCCCTCTAACAGGAACGCGTCCCACAGCCGGAGCTGCGCCTGGAACGGCACCGAATTCGCGAAGAGCGTGATATACCACTTGGTCGCGTACGACGTGGTCGAGATCATGTGCTTCTTGAACGCCTCGAACACGTCGGGCATCATCTGCTCCATGATGCGCTCCTGCACGTATATCGCCTCGAGCAGCCCCGGGAACCCCGGGCTGAAGATGTCGTGCATCTGGTACGCGTCGTGTATGCGCACAAGGCCCGCATATACCCGTTCGGGGTCGAAGTAGCAGAGAAGCGTCGCTGCGATGGGGCCCATGCCTTGGCAGTACCCGCACGTTTCGCACCGGAGGGATAGGCAGTGCAGGACGTGGAAGAGCGAGCGTTGTCTAGAAAGCGCGGAGATTAATCGTCGTTAGTTCGTTAGAAGTGTGGCGCTGTAGAGGGGCTTACCCTTGTCCGTATCTCGTCCTGAACATGACATGACCACTAATGGTTCTTGGCACGTCCAGGTCGATCTGTACGTCGTAGGTCGACGGGAGATCGAGTGCCCTGCGATACTCCTGCGCAAGCTGCTGAAGCTCGCGCTTGCCGGACTTCGTAAACCGATTCATGAGCACCTCCCACGCTGCGCTTCTCCAGCAATCAGGGATGCCCTTGAACGTCCGTTCGCTAAGCTTGGGCTCCTTCTTCGGCTTGACGTCCCAGAGGTCCACGTTGCCGCCCTCGTCGCGCGAGCGCGCGACAAGCATCCGGCCCCACTTCGCCGTGCGCTCGAGCTCCTTCACCGGCGGGCGGCTCGTCGGCTGCGCGCGCAAGAGCGGCGGGCTCGCGGGCGCCGACGCCGACGCCGTGCTCACGCGCCCGAGCGGTTTCTGCAGCGGCGCCGCGGGGAGGAGGATAAGTCGCTCGTGCGACGGGATCACGTAGAAGCCGTAGCTAACAGATGTGCACGCGGCGTTAAGGCACAAGAGGCAAACGTTCAGTGGGCGACTCACCGGTCCAGGCTGCCCAGCAGGCGCACCTCGTCGGGCGTGAGGTCGCGCGTCTTCTCCGTCTCGTCCGCGAGAGCCTCCTCAGCGCGCAGCTCGCTGGCGCGACTTCCGCCCACCCGTGCGCGCGTGCGCTCGACGCCTTCTTCGATTCCATCGCCCTTCACGCCGACGACGTCCAGTTGAGCGTACGTGCTGCGCACATGGAACGAGTCGGGGTCTTCGCCGTCGGACGGCACAAGCGAGATCTGGCTAAGCTTGCTACTTGGCGAACTGATCTTCGGCGAGCGTCGCGGGGGTGAGGTTGGCGGTGTCGAGGGCACTGTCAGCAGTGGTGAAGAGTCGGGGCGAGGTAGAGGCGGCGGTGATAGTGGTGGCTCGGAGTCGGGCGAGAGAGACGAGATCGTCGACAGGGGCCGAGAGGACAGGCGTGGAGATGCATTTGATACCCTCGGTGAAGAGTTCGATGATCCAGCAGGAGGAAAGGGACTTGCAGAAGAGGTCGAGTTGGTTCTATGCTGCGACGCTGGCCTGCTGGACGATCCACTGCGTGTATACGAGAGGTTTTCGCTGTCTGTCGAGAGGACCTGACTGCGTCGTATGCTATCAGAGGGTGCTCCGCTGGTGAGACGTGTGCCGGAAGACGAGCGAGCGGTGCTCGAGGGCGGTCTGCTGTCGGAGTAGGCGAGTTGGGCCGAGTCGTCTGAAAGAACAGAGATTCTGGTGCCAGTCGTCATGGTCAGCTGCTTGCTCGCCTCGTATGTGGCATCATAAAAGCCACTATCGTCGGCAGCAGGATCGTGGTAGGAGTCACGAAAGCTGGGGATGCCGGCAATGGAGACAGTGACGTCCTTTGAGGGTGATCGTCGGTGGTCGTAGCGGAGGGGCGAGTCGTTGGCAGACCAGCTGCCGACCTCTTCTTCGTACATGGAATAGATGGTGACTATGGTAGTTTCGGACGAGCTGCGCTCTTTGTCCGCCGCCGAGGGGGTCAGTTCTGGTACAGACGAGCCCGACGCCGTTGTGTTGGTCGAAAGCGGTGATGGCTGTTGGGAACGGGGCGGTTGCGGTGTTGGGGGGATGAGGATTAACGACGGGGGGTCCATTAAGCTAGAAAGTCGCTGTGTGCGCCCTGCTGGCCTAGAAAGAGAGTGTAGAGTAAAGAAAGGAACGAGACTCGAAATGAACGACAGTCGTGGGCTTATTGTATCGACTCAGCTGATCCAGCCGTCCGTGCAACACTCATTTCGCGCAAATCGTTTTGCCGGAACTGCCATTGCGCACTCGCGGTCAACGTGTACGCTGCATACTATTCAACATTTCATACACGCTGAAATACATCGGGGGCAGCTGAGCAGACTATATGTATGTGGAGGAGCCCCGCACAAGGCATAGTCTGTGGTGCAGCGGGCGTGACACCTGAAACATCTGCGATGGCGGGAAACATGCTGGGGTCACGACAAACGGTATGAGCACAATCAAACTTGATGATATCAAGTGCCTTTCGATATGACCGGGCACGGATTGCACAGCGTCGAAGTCCAGGTTGTCGGCAATAGCCCAAGAAGCATGCGAGAAGGCACCGGTCTGCGCAGCGAGGTACTTTGCTGACCCCACAGCGCACAAGGGACCAGGGTTCGGCGCCGCCATCTCAAATATGCGGGGTAGACTGACGATGTTGACGAGTTGCTGGTGACACCGGCGGCGCACTAGGAGCTGGAAAGCGTCAGGTTTGAAACTGGCCCAGCTGTTCACAGGCTACGTGCGAGATGCCAGTCGGACACCATGAATTACCGTACCAGCGGTGTGTGTACATGTCGTGCTCTGGCATGAAAATCATCTTACAGAAAGCGGTTAGGCTGCATGCACTGTGCGAGCATCGTCCGTGGCGGTGGTGGTCGCGGTCCAACCTGATGCAAGCGCACAGGGCCGGTGAAAACCGATGACCACGTGCACAAATTGATGCGCCCTCCGCCACGCGAGCGAAGGCTTCCCCAACTTGAAAACCGTCGACGCGTAGCTTGTCTTTCGACCGCAGCGTACTCGGTACATAACAATCTCTGCGTATATCCAAGTCGGTGTAGCGTGCGATTAAGCTGAATCTTTGAAGACTTATCAGCACGCCTGCGAGGTTATTAACTCCGATTGTCGTTCCATCCCTGGGACCTGGATGTTCGACAACTCGGAACTTGTGCCCTGCGAATCTTCGGCCAATCTCTTCTATCAAGACAAGGCGCCGCCGTGGAAGTATCATGACCTAAGGTAAGGCTTAGATTTTTGGATCAAAAGCTGAGGATACTAACCGCTCTAACAGGAGTGTGCGAAGCTCGCGAGATGCTGATCATTGACGAGACCAGGATCCCTTCAAGCTGTTTACTTTACTTTTTCGGTTCACGTAAATTGACTGTATTGGTGCGTAGCGGGTCTCATTGCCTCACTCTTGATCTGATTTGTTGATGTGGTCATTCTTAGTTCAGTATCTCTAACTCCTCGGATTGGTGATAAGAATTGCAGCGGTATACATATATATACTGAAAGAATTCCTGGCCAGTCTACGATCGTCACACTTCAAATTCTTCAGAGACTTAGAGCTCGCTGTGCGACAGTGTGAGCCCCACACTTGCCAGGACACGAATATCGCACTGATCATCACCTCGAAGTCGTCTGACATGCGCGCATCATGTTGGTCGTTCAGCACATCGATTTATCCATGTATATGGACCAGCACAGAGTGGGCCCTTTTTTCTAGCAGAGACTACGATACATCAAGCAAAGAAAACTACGTCGCTATAGAGACAAACTGTTCAGGCCTGGCTGTGAGATCCCTATCCGCTTTCTCTTCGTTATAAATACGGCCTCGTAGGACTGAGGCCGCTAAACAGCGTTGATCGCAACTACTCTCCCTTACGTGCTGGCACGCACATATTCATGGGCACGAAGATGCTGGATTCATCCGTTATTGCTGAACTCGTATCTCTGTCAGTTCGCCCGCTTTTACCAGACTTCCGATTTGTACTGATCACGCGTCTCCTAGTCGTGACGGGACCTCTCGAACGTTGGCAGTCGCAGGTAATTTGACTTTTTCTTTCCCGGAGCCACACTGATAAGTATCGAAGCACTCGTCTGTTATGAGTATATCATCACATGCCAAGACGAGGTCAACATTTGTTGGCGTCACAAATGGAGCATTTCTACCTGGATCCTTCTAAGCAGCCGTTATTCCATGCTGGCCATCGTATTGAGTTCGATTCTCCCAATAAACCAGCAGGTACGCAGGACCATTTTCTGCTCTTCAAAACAATTATTCATCACTCGACTCTCCCGATAGATGTAAGCGAATCCATACGTATGATCTCTGCCTCCCGCTCATTCAGCACTGGTAATAGGTGTGACAACTATGCATTGCAGACGTGGTTTGGTGTATTACAAAATGCGATCACGCCCTTGATACTCGTTGGTACGGATCTAGATGCATCTCAACATGCAGCTGTTGACATCGGCTTTAGCGTTCTCGTCAATACGAGTGTACGCTTTGCTTGATCGCAACTACAGTGTTGCGACCTGTGTTCTCCTCCTCGGACTCATACCCTTGGGAACCACAATCGTACCGCTTTCTGCTACTACATACATAACTGAGCTTATCATTCTGCTTGCAGTATGCTTTATCTGATACTAACACTATATTCGTGAATAACGCACTGGTTGGCTCACTTTGCATCGCTTTCGGTGGTAAATCTGGTCATGTCACGGTTTATACGTGAGTCTTGAATCATCTCTTCAACTTCAACTAATCGGGATCTAATTGCCCAACAGTAGTAGGTGTCAGAGCTGTTATATCGCGTTCACATGCTGATGATATCGATCTAGTCGACCTTCTCGGCACACTGGCTCGGATACTTGTTGATGTTCCCGTACTGTTCGTGACATGGTATAAAACATATCGCACTGTGCGGGCAGCTCCTATACTCAAAATGCGCTTTGAGCTGAGCACTGTGCTTTTCCGGGACGGTAAGTCTGTCCATTGATGTAATAGAAGATAATTGACAGGAATTATACAGGTAGTCTTTACTTTATGTAAGACTCTTCGTAGCTATTTCATCTTTGCTGATGATTCATGATTGACTACAGTATCCTGGTTGTTATCAATACAGCGGACTTGGTCCTGAGCCTTGTAATTTTCCGAAACGTTCTTGGAACACCCGCATTGATTCTGACTTTTTCTCGCATCCAGTCGAACCGGCTCTTCGTCCCTATGTCGCTCATTGTTTCAGTGTATGTGTACATCGCTCTCGTTCATAGGAGGCTTATGTTGACACGCTCTAGCGCCCCCTTGGTTTTGGTGTCGAGATTCATCATTAATCTTTGTCAAGTTGATGGTTATAACGTCGATATCATTGCCTCGGACAACAATCGGGTCACCACATTGAACTTTCGACACCTCACCGTCGATGATGTCGTGGGTAACATGGGCGAGTCTCTCGCATTCGACCAGGACTTGGCCGAGCTGGACTCTGTCGAAGATAGCGCAGAAATTGAAGTCTCTAGCCATTGGGCTCACGAAGATATGAAGGTATGTAATACTACGTGACAAATACAACTATAACACGCTGATCTGCTATGAGCAGGCTGGTGGCAAGGTTGTGCTTGTCTGACCTGAGGGCTGGACTCTCTAGTCTATGCTCTACGACAATGATAGATCGTGCTCTGTGTGCCCGTTCTTTATCATGGGCTCTAGTCGAAATACGAGATTTTCTCTACAACCGCTCGGCGCCCACATCACGTTGGTCGTTTAGTCTCGTAACAATCGTATCGCGATGATCTGTCAATGCTAGGTGAACGGACTATTCACCAACCATACACTCAGTGTAAGGATTCTGTCCGTCACCCTGTTTCTATTCCACTGACCTCCATTTTTGTTGATAGCGCATTACATGGCAGAGCATAGCAACATTTATACTGACGTTGACAGTCCGTCTTTGACGCCTTGAGGTCCGTATAAAGTCCTGCTACTGTCTGGATCAAGCCGCTTTCGCCATTCAATCTTATGTCTCTCATAGAACTGTACGTGCTGAGAACATGTGTGTATTGTCCTAATCCATCCTAATATACACTTTAGCTCTTTGCACATGTTGCGGTTGTTTTTATTGTAAGTCGATCACTCGTCCCTCAACTTGACCGGCACACTCAACACACATCGCCGGACCTTCGTATCCCCACCGTCGATGGCATTGTGGCCACTTTCGGCGAACCCCTTGGCATCAGTGACGATGACGACGACTATAGTTCTTGGCTCATGTGGTGGTGGATTTTATTGTAAGTCGATTACTCGTCTCTCAACTTGACCGGTATCACTCAAAACACAACGCCGGACCTTCCTATCCTCACCGTCGATGACATTGTGGTCACTTTTGGTGAATCTCTCGTTATCAGTGACGACGACGACGACGTCGTCCCTCAGCTCGCTGTGCCCAACTTTGACGACGACGGCCTTCAGTTCGCAAATATCAGGGACGACCCTCAATTCGAGGATATCAAAGCCCACGAAGAGGGTATTCCGTTCGACGATTTGCTGGATATGATCTACTTGGAAGACCAGTCTCCCTCGGACTCAGATGATGAAGAGGAGTTGAGCGTAGTCACGGGCCGTTGCGAGTCATAGTATATAGTTTATATTAGCCATTTGGATTCATCGAATGCGATCTCATGTCCTGGATAGAACTTGTCTTACAGAAAGAGCCCGAGACCGAACCACATACACAGTACGAGCACTGTCGTTCGTGGCGAACCGCGGTATGGCTAAGCGCGTGCACGTGTACGGATTGATGCGCCGCTTTCCCGCTACGCGACCGACGCTTTCTCCATAATTATCGACTCGCAGGCATGCGTCGTATGTCTTCGGCCAAAGCATACTCAATGCATAACCACCGCGTACGGCCAGACTGTGCAGTGGCCAATCCCTTCGATCTACCAAAGGCTATTTGAACCATATTTGTGCCTGAATCACTACCCCTGGGACCTGGATATTCGACAACTCGCAACTGCTGACCTAGCTTATTTTCAGCCAGTCACTTTCGCCAGGACCGGGATACCGTGCTCTGTTCTTGTGAAGCAAGTATCGTGAATGACGGTAAAGCCCCTCTACTTTGGAACAAAATTTGCACATACTTACCGCTCGAATAGACCCATGAGCTCGAGAGTTACTCCGGGCTCGCAGTGTTATGGTTACAAGCTTATCTGCCGACGGTTCGACTAGTCTGACTGTGCCATTAACATTGAGCCTCTGGCAGAAATACTGAGGTGTTGACGATATGGTCAATTCAAACGGCATACTATTGGTACGTCCCCTTCTAACACATGGCGCGCTGGTCGAGATGACTATCCAGACTCAACATCGTTAGGGGGACGATGCTTAAGCCACAGTAACGGTAGGATTACCTTCTATACTTATGTGTGAATCAGGTCACTCAATCAAATGCTTCTACCAGCAAACAAAGCATCTTGTCATCGTTATCGGACATCTATTTGTTTCTTCTCAGAAACGATACCCGGAAGACCCCATATCGCTCATCAGCTGTTGAAGATGGCATCCCTGCAATCATCGGCCTACAGTATTGAAGCGAAGCTCGTACAGCTCACTGTCCAGGCCGAAATTGGCGTAACAAAGTGCGGAGTTCAGTTTAGCCTTCAACATGTCAAGCCCAACCATATATCAATACCGCCTCATCACTTCGCGGAGAATAGCTATCAATGCTCACATTGTCTATGATTATTCAGGACGACAGTATCAGCACGGGGACAGATGTGGTCGCTGACGTGGAGAGTGCCAAGATTCCTCGTGGGACAAAACGACCTCATGGTGCTTCGTGTTACAAGGGCTGTCCACGACTCGTACCAGGAGCTTATTCCTGTACTCTCCTCCTACCTTCATGAACCCTCAGCAATGCCCCCTTCATCTGGTACAACCGCCAGTCTAGTTGAAATGTGTGTCCCTCCACTTCCCTGTCGTATGCGTACCCTCTTAACTCATGACGCCTAGCCGCAATTTTACGTCCATCGAATTCGCTATTGCAAGTAAGGATCAGATTCAAATCGTCTCAAAACCAGGCTGATCGCACGCTGAAGCACTCGTCTGTTACGAATATCTCATAACGCTACACGACGAAATCGACCTCTTCTGGCACCACAAGCGGAGTATCTCCACCTGGCTATTGATGGCTAGCCGTTATTCCGCGTTGGCTATTGCCCTAAGCTGTGTCTTTCCTCCCACCCGCGAAGTGATATCAACGCTGCTCCTTATAGCTCATGCTAACAATCTATCGTCAGATGTAAGCAATCCCGCCGATGCATATCAGATTTTCGACACGCTAACACTAATTACAGGTGTGGAAATCCTACGGTTCAAACTTTGTTTGGGATCATACAAGACTTGTCATCGGAGATTATCACTGCTTGTACGGAATACGACTTAGAACATACTCGCAAAGTACTCACGGCAGCCACAGTATTCTCAGCACTCCGAGTATACGCCCTACTCGATCGCAACTGGGTGGTTGCCTCGTGTGTCCTCCTCCTTGGCCTCGTTCGGGTCGGAACCACAATTGTAGGCGGTAAATCATCTTGGGTTGAAGTCAAATGTACTTATTGACCCACTTACAGCAAGGGCTGGTCCATCAGCCCAAGTTCTTCATATACATCTGCCTCGCCATGGGTGGCAGTTCGTACTCTCCCACTGATTTTCAGTAAGTGCTGAGATAGCCTGCTCATATCTATTCCTCAGCAGGACTCAACTTTCTGTTCAGGAGTGAGTCGCGTAGTCATCTTTAAGATGTACAGGCTTACGATCTGATTTTAGTCAATCTTATTAGCGCAGTGACCCGGATACTCTCAGAAGTGCCCGTGGTACTCGTGACGTGGTATAGAACATATCGCACGATGCGACAGTCCATGGCTCTTGGTATGAACATTGGTTTGAGTACAATTCTTCTCCGTGACGGTAAGCATGTCAACTGATGCAAGATCAGCAGGCTGACAATCGACTTTACAGGCAGTATTTTCTTCGTGTAAGGAGAGATCTTGCGGCCGTATCCTTACCTCTGACGCCTCTTCGTGCCAGTGTCTTGTTCATCAATGCTGTGACAGGCCTTGCCGCCGGGCTGGTGGTACGTTTCATTGGTTTTGCATACAACGGAGCCTGACACTTCTGAACCTTAGCCGAATATGGCACTGAGATCCATATCGCTCTTTCTACCGACGTACGCATCTTAGCTGCTCCCTGTGCGACCTTAAGCTCATCCTGCTCAACACAACAGCGTGCCGTTGATCCTCATTTCGCGATTCATAATCAACCTTCGTCAAGTCGACGATTCCCGCACCAACATGGCAACTGCTGATACCCGCCTGAACACGACGCTCAGCTTTCGCATTCCCATCGACGATATCATGGGCAATATGGGCGAATCCCTCGCGTTTGGCGACGATGAAGGACTGGATTGAGCAGTTTTGTGAAGACGTGAGAGAGGTACAGAATATGCTGTATTCATGTTGTATGAGCGCGGTTCACACTTTCGCGTACCTGGAATGCATAGTACGTCCGTTATCGCATCAGTTTGCGTCGAGAATTTGACTGATCTACTTTCTCCATGGCACCTCTGTCTACGCATGGCTATGAAGCCGCGACTCTCGGGAAGCTGCGTTCTCCGCGTAGGTGGCAATCTTGGCTGTGAGACTATTGAAATTAAATTATCACCATAGAGCGCCACCGTTCGTGATGGCATGAAATCCCATCCCAAAGGTGATTTTGAGGATATACCGTCAGAAAGCATTGGAACCGATCGAGTTGGCATGAAGATTGGAGTCCCGTCGATTCCCTTTGTAACATCAGAAACTGCTGAATCATTACTATACCCCCCTGCCCTATGAGGTCCGAAAACCTTCGGTCAGTATACTTTCATGTCCCACGAACATAGCTACTGATGACAGGCGCATCGTGATGGTAGCTCGGATCTTCAAGCAACAGTGTACACGGTCTGCGTACGGGACATCATCACTCAGATCGTCTACCGACGATCATAATGATATGATCAAGACCAGCGCGGACGTACTGGGCCGGGCAGTGCGCTTGTATACTCTTGGTCCTGTACTTAAGACGCTTCGGCTACTGAAGCATCGTCACAGGCTTGCACGGGTTGCCAGCCTCTAATTCTACTTCTTGCTAGTCAAGACTTGCTAAAGATGTCGGCTTCGCTGGACCCAGCCATTGTCACCGCTTTGTATTCAATGTGAGTTCACCCGTTGATGTGCATTATAAACCAGTTTTAACGACAAACTGTCCAGTTATACTTCCAATGTTATCGCCCTTGGCATGACAGGTAAAGCAGGGATCGTAGCCCCTTCCGCAGTGATATTGACCTCAGACACAAGCCCTGGTCGCTTATGAATATATCATAACACTGCACGACGAAGTGCGCCTTTTTTGGCACCAGAAATGGAGCAGTTCCACCTGGATTTTCATGGCCAGCCGATACTCCCTGCTGGTTATGACCGTGTCCTCGTTCATACCTATAAGTCCCTCGGTATACTTCTTGAATTTCTGGTATCTTGCTATACGCCTCATCCGCCGATTTCTTTATTACAGACGTAAGTGTCACCGAAGTTTAAGCTCAATGTTTATTCAGTCTCACTCGAATTATTGTAGATGCACCAAATATGCGGTCATGATATGGTTCATTATCGTCCAGTCTATCCCGACACCGGTTATAATTACTGGTAAGACTTCAATTCGCGGAGTATCACGTTAATTTACTGGGCGCACCGGAAGCTTTCTCGGTGATACGAGTATATGCTCTGCTTGATCGTAATTACGCGGTTGCAGGACTTGTCCTTTTATTAGGACTTGCTGAGTTGGCAGCTCTCATCGTAATGCGCCATGACATCAAATTAGTAAAACATTCAACTCAAAAATATACTCACAGTATCCTATGACTTTTCAATTCTTCATTTACACGACGGATGCTTTTAGTGGAGACGCTGCATGCTCGCTTGCTAGCGCTCCAGCGTTCATTACCACAAACCTAATGTGAGTAATATACCTTCATGCCAAGGTTTAATGGGGACTAACTAATGAATAGTGGTATGGTGCAATAATGCGTCACGCAAGATGCTTCCATGCTGATCATGATTTTCCAGTTAATATCATCAGTGTCTCAACTCAGATGGCCCAAGAGCTCATTGTGTTGCTTGTGACATGGCTCAAGACATATCGTACAATGCGTCAAGCCCACACTGCCAAGATGGGTATCGGGCTGAGTACCGTATTATTCAGAGACGGTGAGTTTGCTCTGTTGAATCAAGGTGAAGTCGCTGATGGCAGGCTCTGTTCAGGCAGTCTTTACTTTGTGTGAGGCATCTGATTCAGATTCCGTTCTGACAGCTGATGTTAGCGGCAAAATTACAGTATTATACTTGGCATCACGATACCGGGTTTCATTCTATCGATGCTGGTACGTCTGCATTCAGTAAGAGCAACCACAGTCGGATTAACCCGCTCTTTATTGCAGCCAAACACGGTGGCCAATCCCTTATCGATTCTTGTGACAAAGTACGATGCTATTTCCCTCTGAAAGTCCGCTGAGTCTCAGCGCTGAGCCGTATTCTAGCGTTCCATTAATCCTCATTTCGAGGTTCATAATTGACCTTCGCCAAGTCGATGAGCCCGACATCGATACTACCATGGCCGATGACACCCGCGCTACAAGTCTGAATTTCCACGTTCCAACTATGGATGCTATTATGGGCAACATGGGCGAATCCCTCGTATTCGACGACGATTCGTCGGATTATGGACATGAAGAGGGGGGTGGATATGAATCCCCTTTTTTACAGACTTACAAGGATTTTGAGGTACGCTTGATGATAACAGTGTCTATGCGAGGACGATGCTTAGATTCTACGTCTAGGCGGACATAAAGACGGAATTTATTTGATCCAAGAGTGGTCAGACGGATTTAGGGTGATCGCGCTACCCTGAATTGGTATGGACCAGTGAAGACCAAAAACGTTATGCAGTACTGCTTCAAGGTTTCAAGTTTCTACGTGCCTCGTATTCCAAAAAACTACTAGATGACCAAAGTGGCGTTTGTCTGCCCAAGGAATAACAGCAAACACGTAAATAACCAAAGCGAGACTCATCTGGTTCAAGAACTATGTCCGAATGCTCAGGATGTTGATTTTGGAGAAACCACGATTCAGCATGCAAGGTATTGACATCTCAGAGTCTTAGCACATCCAAATCGTGTATTTGCAATGAGCTAAGGGAGCTCCATATGTACAACAAGAGAACTCACCGCTATGCCCAGCATAAGTGTCAAGCTTCGGCTACTTCGGGGTTCGCTGTGTGCACACGAAGGCCGAGAGACTGCTGTAGCTCAGTGATATGTCGCTGAGTGATCTTTGGACAATCTTCGACGCTGATAGACGCAAGAGGCTCTGTTGTACCGCCCGATGTCTTTCTGCTACGAACAACGGAGACGAAAATGTCACCGTCTATGAGGTCGCAACGATCCAGGTGGAGATGTTGTAGGAGCGGACACGGCACTGCCTGCTCTGCCACAGGATTTGTTTCATTCGCCTGGGTCCTCGCGCGGTGGTGTGATAATAAGCCGCGCATGGCCGGGGTACCAACGAACATGCGGCTGAGGCAAAGCGTACGGAGTATTGGAGTATTGCGCAGAACGGATAGAAGATAGCGGTCCGGCAGCGCAGAGCTTCTGATATGCATCGTCGTGAGCTTGGGAGACCGCAGCATGAAATCCGCGAACGCTTGACCGAACTCGGCCATGAGCTCGTACACCTTCTGGCCTTCCGCAAGCTCGTTCTTGATTTCGTCCAGCCCGAAATTCTCGATAGTGAATTGTTCGAGACCTGGGAGAGTGAATGTTTGCATGGTCTTGTGCACGTACAGCGTAGTGCAACGGATAACCTCAAAAGTGTGGACACGGGGGAGGACGTGTAGTTGCGGTACAGGTTGGAATACCTGATGTGGGTATGGGTTGTGTATCCGCGAGAGGCGCACAGAACGAAGTTCCGTACAATCCGTCAAAATGTTGGCGAGCCGCAAGGGGCACAATTGGACCTGATCGAGCTCTATGGCCCGTAAGAATCTGTAGGACGAGTCGCTTTTCAGGGGGATAGGGAAGCCTGGAAGGCACCCTTTGCAAGTCAACGTCTCAAAGCGAGGTGCGAAGTCCCACAGCCCTCGGAGCGTGCTTTGCTCGGCGAAGGCTATCCTGAGGTTCCACGGGAGCCGAGGCGAGCGCGTTAGCGTGACTTCGAGGTGCTTCAGTCTCATGCAGGGAGACATAGATTTGAACATGGATAGCACGTGCTCGGCTATTGCGTCTGTTTCGACGGTCAAGAGGAGCACGCGAATGCGTGGCATATGCTTTTGGAGTGCACGTAGTTCGGATGTTATTCTGATGGCAAGTTGTGGGCAAGCGATGAACGCCGTTAATACGAGTGTTATGTCTTGTGAAGCTCCGGCTCGCTCTAGCCACAGATCGATAGGACGGGTTTTGTCTCTGGGGCATTCGACAGCTTCAATGTCTTCCTCTTCTATGCACCATTGTTCGTCCGAGACCTTGGGAGGGGAATAGTGTAAGCGCGGCATTGCCCAAGCTTCCTGAGTCTGTAAAGCCACACGTCTCCAGTGCTTGCAAACCATTGAAGCCATCCAGGGTCCATCTTCGTCTATCCGGGACCATTGTACGAGGATCTCGGAGAGCATCTCTGTGGGCAGCCGGTTTATCCTGCAGCCATCCCTCATTGTGCCGCTAGAGTGCTGTAAGACTTAGAAACAATTCACAAAGACGAGACGTACCACCAGGTTTGTTAAAGGTTTTCTGGCGGATTAGGTCGATGAGAGAACGTTGTTGAAGGAAAGAACGACCCGTGGGAAATCGCTTACGCGGTCATTTTGGACGCGTGGCTGTGACAAAAGCCTCGAATGAGTGTGACTGTTCGCGTCTTGTTATGACCACGTTCATATCGTATGCTGCACTTTATAACACTCCCGACAAAAGATTTTTTCTACTTAGATGTTCTCGGACATTTTCGGTATACGCCTTTATCATTCGCGCCACGCAAGGACTGTAGTCGGTTAAGTGCGCAGACGAAGACAGCTTAGTGAAGCGTCGTGCCCTGTATTTGTATGTCGTACAGTGTTATCCTTCCGAAGAAATCTGAGCTCTTTTCGAATATCAGCTTCAAGCCATCTATACCGCCTTCGACACCTTCTATAGGCAGATCAAAGCTCTGACTGCGGTTGACATCTGCCGGGAATATTCGCATCCATTCTCGCCATGTCCTTTTATCGCCTTCGGCATCCTCCTGTGGAGCTTGAACGATGCAAGGAGCACCAACGAAGCCACCTTGGAAGGTCATTATAATTTTCCTAGGTATGACTTTTGAAGGAAAGAGGAATTGGATCGATTGCGGTGAGCCCTACAGCACCAGAAGTGTCAGTCGATGTCTTGTCTCTCAACATCAGGTTTCGTACTTGTTGAGATGTCCAGCATGTCTCCGGATTTCCATCAGTCAGGTATTTCTTCCCTACTGCTTTGTTTAGCGTCGAGCTGACCCTGCGAAAGATCATGAGGGCATCTTGCTTAGAAACACATGGAGTACGCACTTGACTTGGGTCTCTGAGCTGATGAGCTGTGCGCATCCATCCATCGTCTATAGTTTCCGCCGTACCCGCATAAATTGGTCCCGGCAGCACTCTACAACGCCGACTAGGAAGAAATTGTGGCGAGAAAAGCGGGGCTTGTTCCTAAAGGAGTAGCCGTGCACGTGGCGATTGCCTTCAGTGGCGTGCGACAAGCGCTCGTCCTTTATGGTCCACTTAAAGGCTGCGTCCAAAGTCTTTGCTCGTATACCGCATCTTCTATTACGCAAGACTATGTCAAGCCCACCCGCAATACCTGAATGGCTTGTCGAAGCTGAAAAAGATGGGCACATCGTGCAAGTTGTCCAGGAACTCACCAAACGCGAACGCGAGCGAGCAGCCGCGCGTACCGCTTCGAGACATCTTTCTCATCCTTCCACAACACATCGCATCGCATACTCTCCCGCAAAACTCTTCACGGATACAGATGCAGTCAAACACTACTCCGTCTCCGTAGCTCTGCAACCAGATAACTTCCGCGCTAATCGATATACGGATGTCGCGCCTTACGACCGCACAAGAGTGGTCGTCGGCCCCTCTGGCGATGAGTCGCCAGGCCGCTACGTAAATGCGAGCTGGGTACGAGAACTTGCCGGAGGAAAATGGTGGATTGCATCCCAGGCGCCGCTACCGGATACTGCACACGCCTTCCTCAGCATCCTCCTCCAACCCGTTTCTCATCCACCCCCAGATCTTCATCCTCCGCCTTCGGGCACAGGATACGCGAGTCGAGTACGCACCGTTGTACAGCTCACGCGGAATATGGAGAGAGGCATGTGCAAAGCACATGCGTATTTCCCCTCCGAGCCCGGACAGTCGTGGGTCGTGTCCCCTGAACCAGATCACGCTGCCCCGCCTCTGAGGGTCGCCCTTGTCTCAGTGGAAACCCTGGAGGACTGCCACTGCGTACGGAGCACTGTCTGTATACAGCCCCTTAAATCCCTCAACGAGGCGGACGAGGACGGGGAGCCTGTCATTTTCAAGCACATGCTATTCGCTTCTTGGCCAGATCACAGTGTCCCCGAACCTGAAGATCGCATCGCTCTCTTACGCTTTGTTCGTCTCGTGGACGAAACAAATCGCGACCTGTCGTCGCAACCTGAGAGCGTACGGGACAAGCTTGATCCGGACCCGCCAGTTATCGTGGGTTGCTCAGCGGGCATCGGTCGAACAGGAACGTTCATCGCAGTGTCCTCTCTCTTACGCGTATATCGCTTCCTTCCGCCGCCGGCTTCACCCCTTCACACAAGCGCAGAGCATCCGCCTCTTCCACCCTCTCCCCTAGGACCGCTACCGGACGAGATCAAGAACGACCTCGTCGCACAAGAAGTGGATACGCTGAGGGAGCAAAGACCGGGCATGGTTCAGCGTAACGATCAGCTTTCTCTTATATATGAATGTCTCATGACCGCCTTTGCCGGGCAAACGAACGACCAGAAATAAAGGCGAGATATAACTGGGTAACGAAATGTGTGTTTTTGTAGGACTTTTCATGCTTTAGATGGACGTTGTCAGTGTACTCAAGGACCCACGCTGTAACATAGTCCTTCATATATCACTTGTTCTCCGTCTTCCGCAGACGCCGATTGTTGGTTAGCTTGCTCTACCACCAACGTATCTTATCGTCACCCGTTTTATCGTCCTATTGCCCTTCGACGCCACCAAACTCAATGATCATAACCTCCTGGGTCCTCTCCTGACTCAGCGCAAAAGTGATGACATCGGTCAGTGACGTGCTTTGACGAGAGGATGACCGTAAGGCATGGTCATGGGAGAATTGATACCCTTTCCGTGTATCGCATATTCGCTGACCGACAAAAGCACTCGGAGGGCTGATAGAGATATAAGAGCCGTATAGTATGTTGAGGAGTACGGCCATCTGGACTTCTACGACTGTTCGAAACGCGACCCGACGCACAGGCCCACTGGCAGCATCCGCACGCGTAGCCTTGCTCTCGCGCCATCTATCTTCGACAGCGTCCACCAAGATGTCCTTCCCAGCTACCATCCAAGCTATCGGAATCCAGAAAACGGGAGATATAGATGTCGTGGAGAAGCTGAACATACCCTTCCCCAAACAACAACCTGACCAGATTGTGGTCAAGGTCAAGTACGGTGGCGTGAATACCATCGACACGTACTTTCGGTGAGCACTGCAACTTCAGTGGCCTTGAGAACCGGAGATGGAGCTGAGGCTTTGCAGTAAAGGCCTGTACCCCATCAAGGCGTTCCCTCAGGTTCTCGGAGCGGAGGCCTCCGGGGTCGTAGTCGCTTTGCCCACCGATGAGAAGGTCTTGAACGATGAGTGGTACAAACGTCGCGGATTCAAAGTTGGGACTAGGGTTGCTCTTGTACGCAAACAAATCTCCATCTCGATAGGTCTCATCGCTGATCTTTCATAGTACGGTCTTGGTGCCTTCGCAGAGTACGTTTCCAGTAGATGGGACATGGTCTTCCCCATCCCGGACAACCTATCGTTCGATGTAGCCGCCGCCGCCACTTTGCAAGGCACGTATCGTTAACCTTCGCTTCGCGAAAGCATCTTGACCGATGTGCTTTGCGCAGGTTTGACTGCGATTACCCACATGACGGAAGGCTATCATGTGAACAAGGGCGATATCATCCTCGTCCATACCGTAGCAGGCGGCCTTGGTCTACTCTTCACCGCTTACGCGAAATCTCGCGGCGCGACCGTCATCGGGACAACCTCGACGCCGGAGAAAGCAGAGATCGCTAAGTCGTACGGCGCGGACTATGTGATCCTGTATCCGAAGGAGAACACGGTTCAGCGCGTGCTTGAGATCACGAACGGCGAGGGTGTGCACGCTGTGTTCGATGGTGTTGGAAAGGACACGTGAGTTCTGTCGTCTGCTGAAAGTTCGTCTCTTCTGACATGACGTATCCCGCTCAAGGTTCATGGCCAACTTTGACTTGGTTCGGCGAAAGGGTACCTTGGTCAACGTCGGGAACGCTTCAGGGCCCGTAGAGCCTATCGCGCCTCTGAAGCTGTCCGCGAAGAACCTCAAACTTGTCCGCCCAAGGTCAGCTTTACTTATTTATCAACCCTTGAAACTGCTAACGACGGCCTGTGTAGCATGGGCAACTATATCACAACACCCGAAGAGTCTGAGCATTACACAAAGGAGCTGTGGGAAGCTCTCACGAGTGGCCTTTTCAAAGTCCGGATCTGCAATGTGTACCCCTTCACAACTGAAGGAGCGCAGACAGCGCAGAAGGAGATCACGACACCGGGCGGAAAACTTGCGGGCAAGATCCTCATTAAAATCTCGGAAGATTAAGCAGCGGGTTTGTGTGGACCACGGACATAGAAGAAACATAACAATGTATTAGTATGAGTGAAGATTCTTGAATTTGCAGGGAACTTCGTCTAGCTTGAGATTTCGCTGTGATCAACGGAGACGCGCTTTTCGCGTTTCGGCGCTAGCGTACGCGCACGCCGCTTCACAGTCCCACGCCATTCTTACCTCCTGACCTCCATCAGCACTCTGTCTTCGATGCAGCTCACACACAGGACGAGTTTGCTTTCTGAAAGGAGGGTGCTTAATCAGCCGCGCTATCCACATTGCGTCGTTGATGTGCAACTATTCGTCATTGATTCATGTGTGGTCCTATAAGAACGACATAGTGGGTCTGCTTCTATTATATTTCAGCCCACCATGGCCTTACCCAAACATACCGACGCAATCGTGTTTACCGCGGCTGGCGGCTTGGAAGTCATCGACAAAGCGACCTTTCCGTTTCCCCAGCAGAAGCCAAACGAAGTTCTTGTGAAGGTGAGGTCAGATGGCTCCCTCGTGTAGCTTCGATACTCATTTATCATTCGCGATCGCCACAGATCGTGTACGGAGGTGTCAACTCCATTGACACGTACTTCAGGTATGACTTGAGAACACGTCTTCCAAATCATATCTCACACGACACCAGAAAAGGATTGTATCCTGTCAGTAGCTATCCTCAAGTGTGTGGCGTGGAGGCGTCGGGTATCATAGTAGCCCTTCCCACTGACGAGAACGTTCTGAACGATCAATGGTATAAGCTGCGAGGATACAAGATTGGAGGCCGCGTCATTGTCGTGAGTACATACAGTGTCTAGCTGCAATGCAGGATAGCCAACGCAACGTCAGGGCGGCCTCGGCACCTTTAGCGAGTATCTTTCTCGCCCATGGAGTTCCGTATTTCCTACCCCAGATAGTCTTCCTCTGGATATTGCAGCCGCCTGCTGGTCACATTGTCAGTACTCATGGTCTGCTTAGAATGCTCGCAAGCTAAACTATGCTTCCTGACAGCGATGACGGCGGTCACTCTCATGAGCGAAGCCTACGATGTCAAGAAGGGCGACATCATCTTCGTGCATACGATCGCTGGTGGCCTCGGGCTGCTCTTCACGGCATATGCCAAATCGCGCGGTGCAATCGTCATTGGTACCACATCGACCCCGGAGAAAGCAGAGCTTGCCAAATCGTACGGGGCCGATCATGTCATCTTGTACACCAAAGAGAATACTGTCGAACGTGTGAACGAGATCACCCATGGTGAGGGTGTGCACGCTGTTTTTGACGGAGTCGGCAAGGACACGTACGTATTTGCATGGAGCACTCGAACACATGTTTTCCATGCTTACGTACAAATGTGTGCGCAGGTTTCTAGCTGACTTTGATCTCTTGCGCCGCAAGGGTACCTTAGTCGCGGTTGGAAATGCATCGGGCCCTCCCGATCCCATCTCTCCACTGAAGCTTTCCGCGAAGAATCTTAAACTCGTTCGCCCCAGGTGCGTCATTGAATGGCAGGTTCACATCCTATGCCTCATTGTCGCTGTTTTAGCATGGGGAACTACATCGTGACTCCTGAGGAAGCCCAGCATTATAGTCAGGAGGTCTTCCAAGCTCTCACGTCTGGGCTCTTCAAGGTGCGCATCTGCAATGTGTACCCGTTCACCGTAGAGGGCGTGCGGAATGCACAGCAAGAGATCACGACGCCTGGAGGGAACGTCGCCGGGAAGGTGCTTATCAAGATATCTGATGGAGCTCATCCGTGAACACGAGAGGTTCCGCTTACATTATGCTCCCAAGTAGACCCTGCTGTTGGGTCAGAGCTACTGGACTCTGTAAATTTCAATGTGACTCTGTTTCAATGAAAGGTTCACGTGGGTATTGGCTATATTATCGAGGATCGAGTCAATCGCCAAGGGGACACCGTCTGTGTCGTCGCTAGCAAAACGTCACTTATCATGTCAGTCAACCAACGTTCTAACGTGTGTTGCGAGGCACTGATATCTTTTGGCTTAGGCCCAGGAGGGGTAACACGAGAAAAGAGCCCTCATTCTTCTGTATCCTTTGCAATGAAAATATCCCTATCCGTCGAAAACACTATCACACTACCACACATCAGAAGACAGCTCGAATACTCATGGACGGTGAATTCGTAACGTTGGACCGTGCGAAGGACGGAAAGTTTCACTGTCCACAGAAAGGGTGCTCAAACGCTAGAGTATCGACGTCTAAGATAGCGGTGAGTCTGACCGTAATTGTGCCACAGATGAGTCAAAATGCAATTTTCCTGTAGGATCACGTTCGGAAATGTTTTCGATCTCGGAGCTCATACGAGCGAGTAGTCTCTGCTGTAGACGCGCCTATAGCAGACGGAAATGACGCCGCGAATGTCCTCGAGACCTTCTCCCGCCCCAACAGAAACAGGCGGCCTACCAGCCGATATCCTGTTCCTCTCGTCGAGAAACATACCAAATACGAGGAGAATGTCATCGTGGAGACGTCTGTGCAGACGTAAGCGTCTTTATTCTACCGTAACGTCTCTGACTTTCATATTCTACATAACCACAGCACGACCCGTACTGTGCGAGCGTTGATACGACATCAGTTTCAAAGACACAGAGCTACACCCAGCACAGCGTTCAAAGATGTCGTCCAGTTCTTCGGACGGGCTCCTGAAGTGGTTGGGTCTGCGATCCGTAACCGGGATAGAGACGACGTTGAGAATGACGGCGCGTATCTTGACGGTATAGTAGGAGAGCTGGTCAACATAGACTTGCTGGAAAGTCCAGAGGACGGCGCCGATCCCCAGCAGTCGGACGTGCTGGTCGAAAAGAAGCTGGATGAATTGGACGACATGAACGACGAAGAAAGGACGCTGTCGGATGGAGAGATGTACGGCCACAATGATGATGATGATGAACCCAGCCGTAAGTATTAGTTGGTAATTGCCACCATACTCTAACAAGAAGTACGGAGTAGATATTCAAGGGAGCACTGAGTTAGGGCAATGCCAGACGCTCGCATCTACCCGGGGTGCGCAATCCTCAGCTGCAGAGGACAATATTCCGGTCTCGTCGTCTCCTGAGGATGCATCAGATACTGACGACCAAGTGGCTACTCCGAATGAAAGTCCAGAGAGTACCTCGCCAGCAAGAAACCAGAGCAGGTACACCACACCACCGTTCCTGCGTAACGCGCCGCTCTCGAGTAGACCCGCTGTTGTCAGTGTTCCAGATGAAGCGTACGTGATGTAACGTCCGACTGTTACCCATCACTGACAAGCTTTTCACCAGACATTCACTTCCAACTACTCGCACGAAGCGGGCACTGATTCGCCAACAATTTCGCAAAAGACCTGACCAGGGCAAGGAGATCGCGCAGTACGTCAGCTGCAGCCGTAACTCCCTCTTCTTCGCCGTCTGTAACTATGAAAGCGACGACCTTAACGAAGACTGGGCATACACTGAAGGCATGATAGGCGATATCGTCAACATCGACAGGATGATCTGGGACGTTTCGCCCGTACCCATGGGCAGCGAAGATGTCGAGATGGCACAAGTTGTTGAGAAACTAGAAGTCCTCGAGCAGCAACTCGGGTTTGACGAAGGTGGCATTGATGGTAAAGACCAAAAACAGCCCGCCGCATCAGGACGCTGTACACGTACTCTATCTCGTGAGTCGCGATACAAATTCAACTATATGCGCTGAACCGTGAACTATAGTGACAGACGAAGTGGCAACTGCTTCAGGAAACCCTCTGCATCAGCCACCTGCCGATCTCGTAGTATCCAAGCATTGCACTTCCACTCCTTCCGGCCAGCTTGACGTACTGGAAACGTTCCTACAAGAAGCGGGGTGTCGATATCTGGCTGAGAGGCTGAGGCAAGCTGGCATAGCGAATGCGCAAGCGCTTGACACTCTGTCCAAGCTGCAGACAGACTACCGCCAGCGCATCAAGGCGGAACTTGACAAAAAGGGTCCAGAAATCCCGATTCTCGACTGGGTGGTCTTGGAGGCCGCGCTGGACAAGCGTGCTGCAGCGCTTTGAGTCCTTAAGGTGGCTTACGATAACACATTCTCACATTGTCACTGGACCAATTTAATGTGACCCATGACCTGTATGCATGGCAGACGCATTGAAAAGAAGCTCGATTGTTTGCGCTCAGGACTCGTGAAAGAGCCAAGTCGTCCAGATAACCACCGTCATTACCCTCCCGTCTATGCTAGCATTTACTCATTGCGTTTGCAGCGTTCAGAGATCAGGCGACCTCAGTATACTCCCCGTATGTCAGTAGCCAGTTTCAAAAGCTCTTCGCCACCGCTTACTCACCGGTCACACTAGGGCACCAAGCTGGGTCTGCGACAAGTGTGGAACTATTATGATTGACATCAGCAGAAAGCAACACTGGAGATCGGCCCACACTACCTTTTGTCTCGTACAACCCCCTGGATTTACAGTACCCATACGGATCGACCGTTCATCAAGCACACAGGGGTTCCCTTGTCCTCGGCGCGGATGCCAGGAATCATTTGCTTCTGGACGAAATCTCCGGGTGAGTGGTCTGTTATCACAACCCTTGCAGAGGTGATGAGCCGTATTGATTGTTTCGTTCCTATTCCTAGAAACATATAGACCAGTGTTTCAGGCCCGATCAAAGGCCCGCAAAGCGCACCATGCGATCTTCAGCACAATCTAGAAAGGCTTCACAGCCTATCGGCGGACGTGAGGTGGACGATACAGGACGCCAGGTGCTCTCGACACTCTACCGCAGCCGTTTACGGGGTCCTCGGTGAGTTTGTTTTGACATAGCCGATGGTGCATATGTCAATAAAAGACGACAGAAATTTACCTCAAATTACTCGTACCAAGCGGGCGTTGGTACGACGATGCTACAACCAAGGTAACAAGATGGTCTCTGAAATAGCAGAATACGCCGGATGTGATGCCAGCGTCGTTTGGTATGCCATTCGCAACGAATGTCACGATGACTTAAATGAAGACCAAGACTACATCGATGGCCGTATCGGCGATGTCGTTGACCTCGGAACGCGCGATGAATCCGAACGTTGGGATATCAAAATGGAAGACACAGAGGCGGAGGATAACGACTGGAAACTCGATAATTCTGCTTCTAGATCGGGCGAAAGTACACCTTTCTTTGATTGTGCCGACCTAGAAGATGACGGTAAACTCACGAACTTTCGATTTACATGGGACGCTGAACCTGAGGACTCTCTAGTAGATCCCATCGCAGGCACGTCGGATCTGTCCGCAGACCAACAAGATTATCATATTCGCCGCGTCTCTAGTGCTTTGTCCAGTCTAACTCCGTTGACCGAGTCAGCAACCGAGTCAGACAACAGAGGTTCAGAGGTACGCAATATGATTCATACGCGTGACATACGAGCTAACGTATAAGCCTACTCTGCAGGAAAATCTCCCTCGATTTGACTCCGGGGAAACGGTGCACCGACACATTGTCCCAGCCGCTACTCACCGCTGTCGCTCCGATTTTCCCAGCACACAGGAAGCCTCGAATCCCCGCGATATGCTCTTCGGAAGGTTGAGCTCATCGTCGCTAACATTGAATGGTACTTCTCCGCAAACAAAAGCTTGCGCTGTAAAGATGTTCCTCGACGACTTGGAGAGACCGTGTGGACACTTAATCCCTTACTTTCGCGACATGGAGCTTGACTCGAAAGAGAATCTGGATCATCTATGTAGAATGGATGAAAGTATGTGGGAGGACGTTAAGTCATATTTACTGGGGAAAGGCGTGACAGTATTTCGGTGGCTAATCATCAAGAATGGTCTCAGAGCGCGAGCTTCCGGCCTTCTAAATAAGTAGTCACACTAGAATAGCAAGCACCTCTTCATTGCCTGGGCTACGGTGTATCTTCTGTGCGTTATGAAACAACCCAGGCTTCGAATCCGGTAGGAACCATTTTCGTGGGCGCTAGCTTCATCACGATAGTGGTTTGATGGGCCGCTTACGAGTCGTTTTCACTTTTCACCTCGACGTCCTCCGGGGCAACTTACCGGGGCAGGCTTCAATGCTCTCGTGTCGTAACTTATCACATTTATAAAGCCGTTATACACCAGGAGGACCGGACCAAACACCGTCATCCTTGTACACGTTGCGTTACCGCTCGTCCTAGGCCTGTATGCGCTTGTATTACAGTTAATCTGTGGTGTATCGTGGTTTGTTGCAGTATGCCGCCCCGTCTGTGCGTTTCTTCGTCATGAATTACCATCTTCTGCTAATGAGGCTGCAGAGACTCTAGTCCGAGCTATTACTGCACGAAATGTAATGCGACCATCTACGGCATGTGCAAGTCCTCGCACTTGTCGATTGCCCATCAGACAATGTGCACCATTCGTTTCAGAGGCCGCGGTGAACGAGATCTGAGAGCGGAGAGATCACCGGAAACTGGCATGTTTCACTGTCCAAGGTGCCCTGCCTCATTCCTCAATCCGAGACAGTTACAGGTACGTGTTCGTTGAGGGCGAATATCTATCAAACCGACGCGTCTATGATGCATCTCAGCAACATGCGTCGAAGTTCTGTCCTACCTTAGCTATTAATTCTAAAGAAGAACGCGCCGGAATCAGCAGAGCCAATTCAGGCGCGAAGAAGACAATACCTTCATCCATTCCGGCAAAAGCGACGCCTGGTCGTGCGCGCAGGTCTGTACAAATTCATGCTAAAACAGTTTCCATCGCTCATGTTATCATGTAGACATGTTGAACCTTCCCTAACTCGTCCTCAACGCGCTATTGCGCGGCAGCTATACCGAGAGCAGACCCACACCAACAAAGAGATTGCGGACTATCTGAAGTGCGATACACGCGATATTTACACTGCCATAAACAACGAAACCCACGATAATCTCAACGAAGACGAGCATTATTATAACGAAGCCCGAGACTTCATCGATGTAGATCTATATTACGACGCTTCAGACTCTCTTCAAGCCGAAGAATCAGAGCTTATGGAAGTCGACCAAAAACTTGTCGTCGATCTTAATGACATTAGTGATTTTGAGATGGAGGAGAATGACTCTTGTATGTACATGTGCCAGCTTGTTACTTGCAGTGTTGACGATCGGAGTAGACGATGGTGTACCTCAAGTACCAGAACAGCAGCCGCATACTTCTCAATCCTCGAGACTTCTAAGAGCCCAAAGAACAAAGCTCTCGCCAAGGGTACAGGACAATGTACGTACTCTTGTACTCCAACTCTTATCTGACGTTGATGATGGTAACTGTCCCATCAGCCGATACCTCCGGTCCCTTCTTACAAGAGCTCTCCGCGCCGTCCAGGCAAACAGCCTGCACAGACCGCAAGCCAACGGACTTCCCGGCATGACTACTCTAATTCCGGAGCCCAACATGCTGCCGTAATACCGTCGACTTCCTCAACGCTTTCAAGCGATCCTGTCGAAACGTTCTTGCTTGGTCTGAAGCGTCCTTGCGGTCAGCTTCTGGGGAAGTTCAATGAGTACGGCATCGCGACTTCTGCTGATCTCGATGCCTTGTGCCAGATGAAGGAGTATTGGAACGAGGTAGAGCACTATTTTGTTGCTCAAGGAGTTACCCCGTTCGAGTGGCTGGTCGTGCAGGAGGGATTGAGGGCGAGGGCTTCTAGGTTACCGGGTTAATAGGAACGCGAGATGGACGATGACAACGTGTGAAGTATCCTGTGTTTGAATTCTCTCTTCTGCTCGCAGACATATAGCAGCCTGGGAAGCGTTTCGCCATATTTCCTCAAGATTTTGCCGCATTTTCTCTCGGAGACGCACCACGTGAAGACGAGCCTTTCTCAAGCCTTCGGCGTCTCACGCAGACGTCTTGGATCGGAATTGAATCCAATCAATCAGACTGTCAACGAGATGAACGCCGGCGCATATCAAATGAACATGCTCAGGCATGTTCAACTTGCCTCGCGTCTTCAACCTCTTCTACCTCGAGTTGACCGAGTCGACGGCCTGCACGCGTTGGAGGCCTCAAGGACTTTTCATGCCGCCGCGCCGGGGGTCAGTTAGGTGTGTGTCGCGTTTTACAGTGTCTGCAGCCCATACTCACGCCCAATCAAGTAGCAATGGCAGCGGAAAATGCACAAAATGCGGAAAGAATACCGGCATCGTGAGCATTAAAGAACACATAAAGCTGTATCACCAGGAGAAATGTATCTTGACATTGAACGGCAAGACAACGTCCGTCAAACGCGATGCAGACGGAATGTGGCGCTGTCCAGTGTGTAAGGAAGATTGTGGTCGACATCCACGGCGTCTTCAGGTGAGCCAATTTTTTTGGGATTGATCATGCTTTCTAAATGTTCGTATTTTAGGACCATGCACGAGCTAATGCGTGCTCTCCGGACGGACAAGACCATAACACACCAACAAGGAATGCTGTGGATAGGCACAGCAGCGAGAGGAGCAGTTCGTATTCCAGTGAACCTGCAACGTCCAGATTCTTACTATTTCTTACAGGCAGCGACTTCTCTGAGCTACAACGCACGGACCATGAGCGGTCCAGCTCTGAGCCCACAAGCTCGGACACGATACCCGAAGCTCGAGTGAGTTCTAGCGTATCATTCCTCCATCGCTTCCTCTGATTCTCGCTGTCATGTTAGACATCGTATAGCGCGCTGCTGGACAGCGACCTGGAAGGTCCTACAGTTTACGCGTATGACCCTGTGGACATCGGTATCGACGAATTCCTGTCCTCCACCCCAGTACGCTCCTCCCTCCCACTCTGAAGTGGCCCATCGTTGAAGCCTTATGGTTCAGTCACCCGATGATGGGCCTGTCCAGGAGTTCCTGAACAGCTTAAGACGCCCCTGCGGACACCTGCTTAACACTTTCCGCGAACTGGGCATCGAAACCGCAGACGACATCGACACGTTGTCTCTCACGGGTAACCATCACCTCGAACAGGTGAAAAAGTATCTCGTCGACCACGGAATGTCGATGTTCCTCTGGCTGGTCATTCGGGAGGGCCTCCGAGTTCGAGCGCAGAAGCTGTCATCAATGTCCTCGTAATAGCGTTGATGGACCCTATACCCACCTCCCATATGTTGACCTTTACTTTATGTATCTTTAGGGATCTTATTACGTCTTACACGACCCACTTACGATCAATTTTAAAAGGTTCCTTTTCACCTTCCTTTTCCGCCGCGCGCTCATCACGTCGAACACCATCAAACTGATTGACAAGCATGCCGTTTCCGTTATCCCTTCAAACTCTTTTTCCGCCGCGCCCACTGCGCACGATGGCGAGGTGAGTCGACCGCGATAGCAGTGCTCGTGCAGGCTGTACCCATTACCGTGTTCAATGACCCCAGGAAACCCTCGACTAGGCGGCTCTCGCTCAAAGATGAAGCCGCGTACCCACCAACGGCATCGACGCAGCACCCACAGGGACGCCCGTCTCAAGCGCGGTTGCGGAAGTGTGAACTCACATTCCCAGACGGCATCCTGTCCGTCGTCAAAGGCGCAGACAACATCTGGCGTTGCCCAAGGTGCAAAGCGGAATTCGGGTCCGTTGCGCGCGATCTGAAGGTATGTGGCTCATAGCGGTGGGAGGTTTACGGCCGCATATAGGCATGCACTTAACTTACAGAACCATGAACAGGAACATGCAAGCTCTGGGTCGTGTATGGCAAGGCCAAGGGGCGGTGCTGTCCGTCAAAGTGCTTCAAACGTCCGCCTACGTATTGGCCCGCTCCGAGCAACTGGCAAGACAGCGGAAGTTGAGTTCATTGCTCGACGTACGCGTCCCGACGGCCAAGGGGGTGAAGAAGACGAAGACACATTTGATATGAACGAAGTCGTCATGAAACTGGAGGACGACGACGAGATGGACGGTGTCTCAGAGCAAATGTCAACAGAAGTCCCTAAAGAAGTCACGGTGCAGGATCATAGTCTTGACGGTAACGTGTACCTAGCGCATACAATGACCAACGTTCTGATTTGCCGATAGATGAACATGATCACATGCAAAACATGCCCATGGAGGCAACAGACACTGCATTGCCTGTGATCGACGCTGCAGAAAGGCGCGTTCAGGCTCTTCCCGAGATCAACGAAGCCGCTCAGCTTGCGGCCCCGAATCCTATTCCGTCTTTAACCCCCAATCAAGAGCAAGCGGGAGCTGACAACCCTCCCATGCATACAGGCCTCGGAACTGACGTAGATACCCCGGAAGCAAATGTGGAAGCCCCCTTGTTATTATCCCCTTCATCTAGGATTGAATCATTCCCCAGTGCCTCGTTCAGTATCTCAGGCAGCTCTTCAATGACGCTGGAAACTCCCCGTCTCACAGGCTCGTCCACTATGGATCAGACTTGCGCTGTCGCCGCTAATCTGCCTTCTCACACGCCGAAAAACACAGCCTCATACCCCATAGCATACCCCGATACCCTGCCGCATGCCTTGAAAGCTTTCTTGGAAACGCTAACCCTGAAGCGTGATTTTCTTCCGGAGATATTCATACAATGGGAGATCGACAGTGAGGAGGCATTGGACCTGCTTTGCCAGAGCGCACAAGAAGAGGAGTTTCGTGACTTTATCCAGGCGGTCAAAGCAAGGAGCCCAATCGTTAGTCTGGCTGTAAAGAAAGGTCTCCGGGAGCGAGCGGAAGCGTTGAAGAAAGCGGAGACCAGTGTTGAGAGTGGATGATGGCTACGATGATGCACATTTTCTATTTGCTCGCTCATGGCTCCACTGCACCTTAGTACGTAGATCTGGGTTCGTGCCCGTAGGTGCATCATCCGCGGATGGCGCCCTCTTGCACGTGGCTGTAATCTGGAAAGAGGCTGGATCACTGCACGCCACATTTTGAACATCGTCAGCCGCATAAGTCAGGCTGGCGAGTAGATCGCACTCGGCAACGGTGACTTGATTCCGAGTGTATCCGATATTGCATAGAAGAGGGTCATGGTATGTTGTTCAAGCAGGCACGAGTAAGACAATGCCGGCAGGCAGTCGAGATAATCATGGGCGATGATCAACGTATATTGGGGTATCATGAAGTAGAGCCGAAGGTATAGGGTATATTATTACATGAATACAGTCATGGGCGAAGAAGCAAAGACTAAAGACGTGGAGAGACAAGGAGTTAGAGACGAGTCAAGACGACTAGGCAGTGGAGGAAGGAGCCGCAGGTGTAGAGGAGCCAGATGTAGAGGCACTAGAGACAGTTGCACTAGACGAGCTCGAGCTTGCCCCGGGAGGGAAAAGCGGCGGTGCAGGCACCCCAGAGGGAGTCGCAGGGAAGGCAGGAGTGTTGGGAGGGTTAGCAGGAAGGGCAGGGGAGAAGGGGTTCATCGGCGCTCCAGCAGGGGGAGCGGGGGCGGCCACGGGAAGACTAGGTGCACCCGGGGGGCTAGGAGGGGCGGGGGCCCCGTTCACCGGGGGCGCGGGAGGGGCAGGGGGCGCCAGAGCGCCGGCGGCGGCATAAGGGCCACAGGACTCGACGACGGCCTCCGGGACGGCCTCCAGATTCCAGGCAACAGGCAGAGGGTTTTCCTGGTTCTGGTGAGCCCAGTTCTTGTCAGCCCGCTTGGAAGACTTAGAAGTCGAGTTGCCCGAGGTGGGAGCGGTACTAGAAGTGGGCAAGGCAGGAGCACTGATCGGTAGGCTGGGGACAACGCTGGAAAGGTTGGGTACACTAGCGACGCTGCCAGCGACGCTACCAAGGACGCCACTAACGACGCCACTAGCGCCGCCACCAGCGCCGCCACCAGTGAGCTGAGCGAGTGCACTCTTGATGGCCTCAACCTTGTCTGCGGGGAGAGCCTCAACACTTTCCGCAGAGATCGTGCTGACCTGTTTGAGGCCAAGAAGGTCTAGAAGAGTCTTGACGATAGGAAGCATGCCAACCACTTGATCGACGATTGGACCCAGCTGACGGGTCTCAAGCTCTTCACGGCGAGTGGCTACAGAAGACAATTAGAGACATTAGACATTAAAGCGAGGGCGGGACTTACGAAGACCAAAAGAGTTAACTACACTGTTCAAAGCGCTTGCGCCAGAGTCTGCAGATGGAGCTCCAGAGGAACCAGAGCTAGCGGCGACGGCAGACGAGTCCGACGAATCGGTCGGCGCTGCTGACACTAGATTGGCAATGGAGGTAGAGGACGCAAGGGTCGCAATGATGATGGAGGTGCTAGTAGGGACGCGCATGGTGATGTGCAAGTATGTAGATAGCGCGGAGTGTAAGGGTGCTCGGGAAGAGATGGTAGTGGTACGGGATCAAGAGGTGAGGAGGAAGTTCGGGCAGAGACGATGGTCTTTTATACATACTACACGATCCATTCCTCAATGAGGCTTCCTTGCGGAAAAGGCTGGCAGCCTGTGCGGGAGGCTTGCACGTCGCGGACCGCGGCCTACCACGGTCACCCTCCGGTCCATATACGAACTACGTCATTGTACACAAGTCTTGCCCACTAATTTTGCAGCATGGATGGAAGTTACATGAGAGATTTAAAACAGCGTAGTTGGCAAGAACTGAACTTGTGAGCATTTGACAAGCATTTGAGGACATCGGGCTCAGCGTTGTGATAAGAAAGTTGGTGCATATTGGCGCCCATAGGCGCATCAAGCGTCGGCGAGCACTCGACGCGATCGAAAAGTTGATCCGCTACCACGTGCGTCAACGCGCCGTCCGACCCCCCAGCCAGCCACTTCGTTTCGTCCGCGACGGCCTCTTTTAGCAATGGTGAAACGTTCTTTCTGCATGAGCCAACGTGCACGAGATGTTTATTAATATTATATGTCGCATTTGGTTACATGTGAAGAACTGCTATCATCAATATAGACTTTGCGTAGCCTAAATTCGATGCTTATCAGCAAGCCCATCCTTATACCGAGTCTGTACTTAGAACCTTATACACATATTCAGCACATCGTGAGTCAGGTGCCATGCCAGAGTAGATACTACTTGACTGTTTCCCAGAGCAGCTCAATTTCTCTGGCGAATCACCGTCCTGTGACCTACAGCCTTTGATGGCAGACAGTTCATAAGATGAACAGCAACGGTGAACGAGCTTGTTTTCCCCTTCCTTCCTACCCACGTCACGCAGATACTGAGAAATTGCGCCATGCATGCAATGTTTCGTGAGTACGAACCAAAGAGTATGCCCTTCCGACGGCTGGGGTCCAGCGGTCTGCGCGTCCCCGTATTCTCTCTCGGTGGATGTATGTCAGTCATTTATCACCATACACTGTGCCTAAAAATACTTGTATAGGGCTCACTTTAGGGGAGACTGTCACAGGAGACGCGGTCAAGGTTTCTAATTCCCATTGTAGATCTCTCACTCCGCTCACTTCGCACTGATCTACGCGCTAGGAAATAATGAAGGTCGCGTTTGACAACGGTATAAACATGTTTGTAGACGCACCGTACGGAATACTTGCTCCTATACTGATCTGAAATCAGGTTTGACACCGCAGAGGGGTATAACAGTGGCCAATCTGAGATCGCAATGTCTAGTAGTATCCTTGGGGGTGGATATCGCGCACTGACTAATTCACATCCAGGGGTCGGGCAATCCAAGACCTTGGTCTGCGTCGGTCAGACCTAGTTATCACCACTAAGATTTTCTTCGGTACGCGGTCCGGGCCAAACGACACAGGCCTATCACGCAAACAGTAGGCCCTGTTCAGCGGATGAATTTGCCGTGGCTTCTTGGTTAACTTCTGTCAGCATAATAGAGGGGACGAAGGCATCCCTGGAACGCCTCCAGCTAGCCTACGTGGACATCGTTTTTGCGCACGTTCCTGACGTCTCAGGTCAGCCTCATCCGAGCGGGAGGAGCACACTTACTGACAGACTGATACAGTGCCCATCGAGGAGACCGTCCGCGCGTTCAATTGGGTCATTCAGCGGGGCTGGGTAGGTCCACTGGTACATCGAAGCGGTTTTATTCGGATCGCTTACCAATTTACGCACAGGCCGTGTACTGGGCCACCTCCGAATGGTCGGCCCGCGACATCGAAGAGGCTCACCATGTGGCTGACAAGCTTGGGCTCATCGGACCTATCGCAGAGCAGTGCCAACATCAGTGCGTCCAGCCACAATTTAAACAACCGTTGCCTCGGGTTTCAGAACTGATATGTGGTACCGCTGTTATAGCATGTTTCACCGCGAACGCCCTGAGAAAGAATATGCGTTAGTAGGCTTGAATGAACGCTCTTTTTGCCTTCCCTGCTCACCGTCTAATTGAGTTTCCTTCGTCATTTACTGTAGGCCATTGTACAAACGCTATGATTTAGGCACGACGGTGTGGTCGCCGCTCGCGAGCGGCCTTCTCACGGGGAAGGTTCGGTCATGCATGGCATGTGGCGCGTCTGAATATGACGGACTCACTTGCGTCGCTTGCAGTACAACGACGGGATCCCCGCGAACTCTCGCTTCTCTTTGCACTACGACACTTTCAAGAACGCGATCGATGGTCTCACGACAGAACAGGGGGCAAAGAAGCTCGACAAAATCAGAGCATTGGCCCAGTTTGCTGAATTCGGTACGTTTTTCTCGTCCGGGGCGCATCGCTGCCGGACCTGCAATTTGCATCGTGCGGAAGGCGCTGATGCGCATCCCTTGTACTTTGAAGAACTGGGCTGTTCACTCACACATCTTGCGCTGGCGTGGGTGGCGAACTTTCCGACGACAAGCTCGGTCATACTGGGAGCGTCCAAGCCGGAGCAAGTTCTCGACAACTTGAGGGCGCTGGAAGTTCTGCCAAAGCTAACGCCAGACGTCTTGCAGAGGATAGAAGCCATTTTGCAAAATCAACTTGATCCCACGGTAAGTACATCTGCATTATCGTTCGATAGGTACTCACCAACATAGCAAAAGGCTACTTTTGGGCGGCCACCTCTGGATGGTATCAGAGGATAGGGATAAATACGAAGTGTGCTGTCATGGTTAGATATGGCTTCTCTTATTCAGATAGCGCGAAATTGAAATCATGCCTTACTGGCGCTCCGTGCAATAGGACGCGAGAACCATGCAATTCAAGTTGATCTGTATGCAATAAAGCAGTCGCCATGTCCCCTGAAATAAGATAGAAGGTTTGATACACATACAAACATAAGTAAGACGGTCCGAGTTGATGGTCTGTTTGCCGGTATCTATGCCCGAGCAGGAAGCTATCTGGTTCAAGCAATGATTCAGGGCTTTCCGGATGTTGTCGTATTGAGTAGATGTTGCAAAGACCCTGAGAAAATGTAAATGAAGAAGAGAGAAAGACGTGGGCACAAAGCGACACTATCGCGCACTAGGACGAAAGCCCGCTGGTGTTTCTCATCGTCTGTCAGGTCTACGCATCACTCAGTAGGTGTCAATGTCGAGAGTGTGTACCCTACACTTATCGATGGCTAGGCGGCTCGTCTGCCCCCTCTGTGTTCCATTTCATACTCCATACTTGAATCGATCCAATCTCTTCTTCGTCTCCAGGGCGTTTCGTTCCCAGCTCGTGCGCTGAGAACCAGGGTGTGCCACATGTCTGTGATCGACTGTCCCAAGCACGAGGAGATCATGCACCATCCCAGCGCCGCGAAACTGTATGTGGAACCGACAAGGTCTATATCAGTGCGGGACCTTGAACAAGTTACGGAATGATGTTCACAGCAAAAGGGCAAGGATGAAGAAGAGTGGCGCCAAATTAGCAACACTGTCGGACGTCATCTTTTTGTCCGAGGAGCAACGTCTGTGAACGTTGACAGAGCAGCCAGAAGATAAACACGAGGCTGATACGTGGCACGTAGGATGTTCTGAGTGGATTTTCGGGAGAATAAGCAAAAGGGAATTGCACTGTGCGCCGGAGGGCCTCGTCGAGGAAAAGCCGAACGAATGATCTTGATTGACCTGGTGGACGCCAAGCGTGTGGTGGAAATATACGCTCGGCAACTGAGATCTTATCTGATAACCGAGGTATCCCGAGATAACAGTGAGATAATCTCATTGATTCCTAGTCCGCGAAATGCCACGATCTTGCGAGTTTCTTGACAAAAAGCTGTAGTCGAACAGCCCGCTGTGTGTAGGTTGTGTGCTTGAGAGATGTGCTTGTACATGGTGTGGCGGCGATAAGATCCTGTGAAAAATATTATTTGTTTTTTCGGCGCCGAGCAGTCGGTGCAAGAGATGGCTTTTTAAAGTCCGACAAAGACAAGCACTGGTCCCTGCCACGCTCTTTGCCCCCCACGAACCCCCCAGTTCACCAGCCAGAGACTGCAAAAATCCAGCAGCAGGCGATTAAATTTCCGCCGGCCAACGTTTAAGGTGAGATTGATCATGAATATGTTCAAGATTGAAATACAGATGGCACCCAACACAGCGGGATCACTATTGGAACCAGAACAGGGGATCGCCATTCCTGTACCACTCCCTCGGTACCACACAAGAATACTCACACCGTCTACCGTGAGCAGAGGAACATCTCTACAGACATGTTTCTTCTCACGAATACAAATCTGCTAGCCACTTAAACATCTCTCTCGAGCTTCATGGTAGTCGTCGAGGCTACCGAGGAGCACGTCCTCTCTGTGCGCAACATGCTCGAGACGAGACCATCCATCACAGTGCGTTCTTCACTTTCTACATCCTGTCGCAAATATAAAATCTTACTTACATCACATCTTCCCTTAGAGCACCGATACAGTGGGTGCGGAGACCCCCCAGGACATTGAACAGTCGCCCAAGAGCTCGGAGCTATCAGATCCTTATGCCTTACGCAGTAGTATCAAGACCGAGGATGAGCTCGCCATAATACGCAAAAGCAAACGAGGCAAAGGGCTTGAACACTATCATCGTCGTCAGAACAATGTCGGTACTAACCACCCTGGTCTCGCCACTGTCCGAGCTTGTCCGCGTCTAACACCGCTTTTCCCGCAGTTGATTACTTCCCTGCTCAAACCTATGGAAGAACATACTGAGGATGCTCGAGAAGCAGAGGAGGCGGCTCGACTACCTGTAAGCGACCCATATTCGCTGGTAGTCACTTTGTGATCCTTCCATTTTTTAGATCAAAATTGCCATCTGGGCAAGTTTGATAGCCAATTTCTCTCTCTGCGTACTGCAACGTAAGAAATATCAAATCAATTCCTATCATACTCTCACACGTCTTATGTGCAGTCTATGCGGCCATATCCTCTTTGTCACTGTCCCTGCTTGCCACCGGCATTGATTCCGTCTTCGATATTGGCAGTAATGTCCTTTTACTGTGGGTCAATAAGAAGGCAGACAAATTGGACATCAACAAATGGCCTGTCGGCGGCGCTCGTTTAGAGACCATCGGCAATATTATCTATGGTAAGGCTCACTTTGAATCACCTCGACCCCGAATTTTTACGCTTGCGTTTACCAGGTTTCCTGTGAGTATTCCCATAGCGCCCAGGAAGCAAGGAAACTCAAAAGATTTGACAGTATGAGCGCCGTCAACCTTGTCGTTATTGTGGAGTCGATGCGCACGATTATCACCCATAATAATAATGAGGAAACGAACAAGCTGCATGTCCCTTCGCTCATCGCTGTCGCTGCGGCGCTGGGTAAGCCGCAGTTTCTAGTTCACAGCGGCCCTACTCACCGTGCACTCCAGGCGTGAAATTGCTCCTGTTTTTCTACTGCATAGGCTTCCGCAAGGCTTCCAGCCAAGTCGAGGTCCTCTGGGAAGACCATCGGAACGACCTGTTTATCAACGGATTCGGTAAGTCTTCACGCTTGACACGCCGTGGCGCTGCGATCACAACGTTGCCTCCCTGGCAGGTCTTCTCATGTCCGCTGGCGGCAGCAAACTGAAGTGGTGTACGTACGCTTGTCCAGCTTGCGCAGCGGTGGCACTGATTGACAACGTGACCCTGATGCCTTGGCAGACTTGGACCCGATGGGGGCCATTATCGTGCGTAGCCTTGGCTGCATCGCGTGTTCCCACAGCGTGCGCCGCAGCCGCTGCGAGCCCCTGCGGCGCGGGTGCACTTACTTACGCTTGAACGTCTTTGCAGATTGCGGCCGGCGTGATTCTCGCCTGGGGACGCACGATCTACCTGCAGTTTGGCCTTCTCGCCGGAAAGTCGGCGCCGCATGACTTCTTGCAGCTCTTGGTATACAAGGCGACGACGTTCTCGAACGACATCGAGCAGATTGACACCGTCCGGGCATACCATGTAAGTACCACTCTTCCTTCAGAGACTGCTCCGCGGCTGACGATCACACAGAGCGGACCCGTACGTTCGAGCACATGATGTTGGCTGTTGCGGTCCCGCTGATATTTGAGTTCCGTAGACTTACTTCGTTGAGATTGACATCGTCATGGATGCCAACACGCCACTGTGGAAGGCGCATGACATCAGCCAACAGCTCCAAGACAAGATCGAGGTCCTCCCGAACGTCGGCAGGGCGTTCGTACACGTCGACCACGAAACAACACATACCCCAGTGCGTATCCAAAGCCGATACACCCTGTCAGTTTGTGTGCTGATTATCCCATGCAGGAACATCGAAAGAATATATGATGCATCGACAATGACCGCAGCAGCTAATGTACACGCTCTTGCTCTGACTCTTACTATATTTGAGACTGCAGCGTCCACAGTCTCCACCGGACCGGTAACGATACCATGTTAATGCGATTTCCATGTTTCTACTGTATCTAGAGGTGCTTCTGGAAATGAATGTTCCATCGTCGAGAGTGCGCTTGAGGGCGAGAGGTGTGCCTCGATTTGTGTAGGCAAGGAGCGCATCAGGTCTTCCATGTTTGTGGCCACGTGCGAATTGTCTGTATGCCTTTATCGAAGGCGCTCAGCAGATCCATTCCAGAGGAATTCGCCGGTTGTGCTGGGGCCTTGGGAGGCTGATGTGGCTGGAGAGGCGCATATGGGGGAGGCAGACCCATCCATGCGAAACTTTCCGTCATCGGTAGCGTATCCATTACAGACATATGCGGATTGATAGGGATAGGGAAACCGGGCAAGCGGTAGGCGCTTTGAGGTGTGAAGTTACGTATACGGGGATCCGACTTGGCCCATTTCTCGATACTGTGCAAGGTAGATGAGAACGTTGTAGAGGATAGGGAGGTATAAAAAGTGTACCATTTTCGTATCTTGGCCGCGCGTATAGTAAAGTGAGACGAAATCACGTCCTGAGATAGATTGTGATTATCTAGGAAATGGCTTAACATACGACTTGCTGATACTCACAGACCATATGCCATTCCGGTGTTCGTTTTTGAGCCATTCAACTATGGCCCAACGTACTGTATTTGCTGATGCGGTCCTGTTGTATTCGACACTCCCCGGATGTGATGCAACGGCCTTGCCAAAGCCTGGCCTGTACAATCGACTAAATGAGAGACCAGTATTTGATGCAAAGAGAGGACTCACTCGTTGAAGTACGGCAGTTCGACCAAAATCATGCTCTGGATAGATACCAAAACCTGCAGCAACGTCGACTTCGACGACCACTGCTCTTCGGGCCTAGACAGAAGCTCGTCATGTCATGATGCCAAACAAACCGAAGCGCTTACCGTCCTGGCCATGTACCCAAGAGTGACAGGCAGACCTTACCGTTGTTGTAAAGATTGGGATTGAAGCGGACTGTCCCGCCGCCCGTTGTGCGCAGATGCATGAGCGGCGGCTTGTGAGGGTACTCCAGGGGGAGGAAACAGTCGAATTCGAACAGGCCGCCTTCGTATGGCGTTCCTTCGGGGCCGGCAATCATGATCTTCCTGCTCAACGGTTGTGAGTTTCTATAGTGTAGAAAGTAAGAAGACGTACAGAGCATCGTTCCGCACCTCATCCACTCTGACCCAGACGCCGCTGGGCAGGCTCGTGGCCATGACCGCGAGCTCCTTAATGAGATGAAGACGGTCTTTGGGGTTCCTGGTCGCGCTTGATGTTTGCTTCAGCTCTTGGTTGTATTTGAAAGTCGTGTAATCTGTACCCTCCTGAGGGAAAGCTACGTGTTCGAACGCAAGCTTCTCGCACGCCAGGCGATACTGGCGCTCCATGTTTATTGCAGCGTCGACGCCCTTTCCTTTGTCTTTGTCTTTACCTTGATTCTCAGCGGAGGAGCTGTTTACATCCTCCCATGCTGTCTCGGAGAAGCTCTTCGGGTCTTTGCCCAGAACGCGCATTGCGCGTTCGATGTCGTCCCGTGCAACGATGATCTCGCCGCATAACGAGGCCCCTTTGATGGTGTCTTCGACGTCTTCCCCTGCTGGCCCATCCGGAGCGTCTTGGAGCATCTTATTGGCACCCGCCATGAACGTCTCACACTGTTTGGTAAGCTTCTGGAAGTGGATGTACAGAGGCTGGACTTTGACGGCCTCGTCGTTCACTGTTTCCCAGGTAATGGGTTCTTCGCCCCATAGATGCGCTTCAACACCACTGCTCGTTTTCATTTCGTACCTTCCGCCGATGAGAACCTGTATGATTTTCAGTCATTTTATTTCGTAGGCTTCGAGGGAACACTTACGCTAAGCGTGAGTTCACAATCAGCCATTCTGCGCAGGAGGGATAACATAGCTTGATATACGTTGACCCGTGTGATCCAGTCGGTAACGGAGTCATTGCGCAACAAACCGGCCAATAGCAAAGGTAGCTGAGAGAGTTGTAGAAGTGATGTTATAGACGCATGGGGCAGCATGTCGTATATTTGTGCAGCGTCGTCATACGGTGCCGGAAGTAACATCGTGATCGTGTTCAGTGCCCTTACAATGATCTCATCCCAATGATTTGCCCAAGTAGTATGCATAGAAGAGGTTGCCGGTGCTGGCGGCGCTCTAGCACGAGTGCGGCGCGCACCATAAGGACTATGGGTTTCGTAGGAGCCAGTACCATAACCAGTTCCACCAGGTCCAACACTAGCGGCAGTGTTGGCTCGATAAGCGGCCGCCGCCTCTTTCGAACGAGAATTTGAAGTCGCAAGTTCTCCAAGATAGTGACGGTCGAAACTGCCGAGGGCCTCAAAAAGCGCAATTGCTCGTACTTCAGCACAGCAAGTTAAGACGGGGCATTCTTTGTCTTTGCCTTTGCACGGCGCAGCACATGGGATGACCTTGAAGCATCCTCGACAATGGTTCGTCTTACAGGATGGACATGTAGCATGAAGCAATACTACTAGACTGGGGGGTGGTATTGTGGATGAATAAGTAACCTGCATACAGTGTTGAGCGATTGAGGGTTTATATGTTGACGGAAGTACGTACATATCCGCGAGGTGAAACGATGTTCGTTCTACACGTTGTACATGGTCTACTGCCAACGAATAGGCTACTGTGATCCTTCAGCGCAATGTCTGGAGTTGTCAGCAATTCGTTATCGCCAGAAGTGCGTACTGGAGGTTGAGAAAGAGGAGTATCGGAAACTAGTGCGTGCGGGAGGTCTACCATAGGTGCTGGTACGTCCTCTTCGGCCCATTCACGTGCCAGTCGTCTAGCCATTGCCTCATCGTCCTCGTCATCGACATCTATAACTTCAGGATGAGACGAGATGGAAGGACCAGCGTGACTAGGGCCTGGTACGCTGTCATCATATTTTTGAAGGTTTTGAGCCAGCGCCTCGCTTGCCTCTTGTTGAGCTATAAGTTCAAGAATATGTTCGAGCGATTCCTCCTGCTCATCGTCGTCGTCGATGACGATGACTTCCCGTTCCTGTCGTTTACAGGGGGTGTCCTCAGCTTCGGTTATCGAATGACTACGCTTACGATCCATAGGAAGTTTATTCGACCGCTCCAAATAATTTCTGATTGCGTTCAAGACTTTTCCAGGATCAAGAGACACGTCCTTGGATGCGCTGTTGAGCTGGACAAGATGGGAGTCGGAGACAAAGAGCTGTTGAAGACCGAAAAGGAAGCGAGGGCGGCTGACTCTGACGCTTGCGAGCCTGCGCGGGTTGCTCACGGTATCTTCGACCACAGATCCTCTCTCCTCCACTTCCTCTTTTTCTCTCTCTTAATTTTTGGTTCACGGCTCTAACGAACATTCACGTCTCATTTTTACTGCTGTATTGCTCTGTCGCTTACCCGTGCTTGTCTTGAGACTTCTGCCTCTCGCTCAGCTTCAGTCTACGGCTCGAATATACCACCGATTGCTGTGCTCGCTCATCGCCTTGGACTTCGTTATATACCAGTCTATAGTGAGAAAATAAAGGATGGTGAGCATGGTCCTCAAACTGTCACGCCCGATTGCACACTTACAAGTTACGCGCAGGACTCTCACCACCAAGATCCGGAGGAGTTTTATGTGAAACAGGACAGGATCGGTGCGTAGCAAAATTCCCTCAAATATCGTTATCGTACTAATACATTTGAAATCTTAGGCAAGGGCTCTTTCGGCGAAGTATACAAAGGGCATGTCATACGACCCCTATCGTCCCCACTTTGACTGATCTCTCTGTGTTTAGTTACGACAAGCGTACACAAAAGACAGTCGCGATCAAGATAATCGACCTAGAGAGTGCTGAGGATGAGATCGAGGATATCCAGCAAGAGATTCAGATCCTATCCCAGCTCGACTCTCCGTACGTGACTAAGTACCATGGTTCCTACCTCAAGGGGTCACACCTATGGATCGTCATGGAGTACGTTTTTGCTTCCGTGTCCGATATTCACGGATTAACAGCTCTCCCAGATACTGTTCAGGTGGTTCCTGCTCTGACTTGGTACGCACCACTTGTTCAAGAGATGGAAAGCGAAACTCATATATATCCAGATGAAACCAGGCGTATTTCGAGAGGAATATATCGCTATTATCGTCAGGGAGCTGTTAAGGGGGCTCGAATATCTCCATTCGGAAGGAAAGCTGCACCGTGACATCAAAGGTATTTCATTAGTCGATTTATAAGACGAAGTAGGCGATTCTGATGATTTCACGAACGTCCTAGCGGCCAACATCCTCCTTTCTGCAAACGGAGACGTAAAGCTCGCAGACTTTGGTGTCTCTGGCCAGCTTTCAGGGACTCTGTCTGCGAAGAAGAACACCTTCGTGGGTACTCCGTACTGGATGTCTCCGGAAGTCATCAAACAGAGCGGATATGACCACAAAGCAGACATTTGGAGCTTAGGCATCACTGCTATCGAACTAGCCAAAGGGGAACCTCCTTATGCCGAGTTGCATCCTATGAAGGTACATCGGCCTAAGCTTATCTAGTGATTGACTTGCTCAACTATTCATCCAGGTTCTTTTCTTGATTCCGAAGAATTCTCCACCTACGCTTGAAGGACCCTTCTCGAAAACCTTCCGAGATTTCGTTTCTTATTGCCTCCAGCGTGATCCTCGGGATGTATGTATACTTTTCGCTTTCTAAAATTGGCGCTGTATTCACCATTTGATATAGCGTCCATCCGCCAGGGACTTGCTGAAACACAAGTTCGTACGCATGGCGAAGAAGACGAGCTATCTGACAGAACTCATCGAACGCCACGAGCGCTGGAAAGCCGAGGGTGGAGAGAGGATAGAGGAAGAGGAACGTCATCAAGCCCAGGAAGCGTGAGTTCCCCTATTCTGTTATGCCCGCTCGCAGTACTCAACCGTACGCGTTTAGCGACACTTCTGAGCCCGATGACCTCTGGGACTTCGGGACCGTTAGGCATGCCCTGACCGTCGGAAAATCGAAGCCCAACCCGGTCGTACCAGCCGAGCCGCAACTCACGTGGGAGATGAATGGTACGACCCGGTCTGACGGTTCATCTGCTTCAGGTCACCATACCTTCACTGGTGGACCGCTCGCCACAAAGGCCTCGCCCATTGCCGCCAAAGGTAAGCATATCTTGTTCTGTTGATTTCCCATTGCTAAGCGAAATATCTCCGTAGACGGTACTATAAGGCAGGCAGGTAACGGTATCGCGAGAGAGCCTTCTGACGAGTACGATGATGACTTTGAAGACGAGGAGATTCATGCACAAGCCCAGCCAGTCGAAGATGAGCTCCCCGACACTACCATGCTAGACTCCGTGGTCCTTCCTGCTATTGCTTCGGTAAGCTGTCTTCGTCAATTTTTCGATTTTTCGGGATGTTAAATTGTTTCGACTAGCTTTTCCCTCGTGTCTCGACACAGGAAGCTAGGGTCGCGCTGAGCGGCCTCCAGCGTGCGTTCAACGAAGCCGAGCGCGTTATCCCTGGTGTTACGCTCGAGCTGATCAACGAAATCGTCGACTCCGTCGAGCATGTGGAGGACGACCGGTAATACGGGTGGCGGCACACGGTTATCAACTATTACCCTCACAGTCTTGAATACCAACTTTTCGCCGGTTCATATAATATCGGACATTTGCGCACATCTCCATCTCTCGCCAGCTCCCTGTTTCCCTCATCGCACCCACATCTCTCATCTGTCGCGTCGTCCAAGGACGCTGCCGCATGTATCATCATCTGTAGCCTCCAGCCTGTCACCCCGTCGTCTTGTCCGAGCAACTCACTGTACTGCTTATACCTGGTCATGTTACCCATAGTGCAGCTAGCTAATCAAGAGGATCGTCTAAATGCAGGCTCATTGCGTGCTACCAGTGTCCGCGGTCCGCTTCTTGCCATTACTGCTACCGGCCTTTTTTGGCTTCTTCTTCGACCTGACCACTTTGATGGGCGGCGGCGTGCCGGTGCGAGGTATATCGTCTTCGACTTCGTATGCGGGAAACGTGGAAGGCAGCGGGGCCGAAACCGTGCCGTTCGCGGTTGTTGGAGGCCGCGATGCTAATCCTTGGAAGGAAGTTGAGTGCGGAAGTGGGGAAACAGCACCTGCGGGCATTTCCCCTACTCTGTCCACAACGAAGGATTGCGGCGTTGATACTCTTGGTGTGCTTCGCAGGCTTGGAAGGCGGGACGTTTCAGCTAGATTAAGGTTCAGTAAGGAGCTGCAGTCAAGTTGCCGCAATAGTGACCGCGAGGGCTGCTTACCTGAACTAGGAAGAGGTGGTAGATCATCCAGTCTTACGACTGGTATGGAATCCACATCATCCTGGGGCACTTTCGAGTGCGCAGACCGGTCATCCATGAGGTAGTAAGGATCATCCCGAAGTCGCTCTAGCCTCTCTGCCTTGCGCTGCGAAACGAATAAGCTCTATATGCAACGTAGAAGCGGTTCATTAGACATACTCTCTCCCGCTCAGCCTTCTCTTCTGCAGTTTCTACGGGTTCTGCCAACGTGTCGGGCGTGCTGCCGGCGTTTTCCTTCCTCTTCTTGCCCTTGCTCTTTGCGCCGGTGTCTTTCCCCTTCCCCTTTTTGACCTTCTTGTGCTTGACCTCTCCCGTGAGCTCTTCGTCCTCGATTACGATAGCCTCCTCTTTGGGCGGTGGGACGATCCACGCGTTCAGGTCTAAACCTTCTGGAACAGGGACACTGTCCTGGGCGAAAGAGGCGACAGGGTTGAGCTCGTACGCGTTAAAGAGCGGCTGCACGAGATAGAGGCTCTTAGGAAACCGGGGCTCCTCAGAAGGTTCCGAGCCAAATCCAGAAGCTGCACCTTCACCGTATTCGAACCCAATCTCTGTCCTTGGGCGGAAAACTGTCAGATCCGCTCGTACAAAGGTCAGAAGCTGGAGAATGTTGGCTGCCTGTTAAGGGAGACGCGCGATTAATTCATGTGCGTGGGCGAGGGTGTAAATATGAGTCCGCATGACCAATGAACAATGAAACAGTTCACGTACGCGCTCCTGTACCTCGATGTCAGAGTTTGATGCAAACTCGCTTGCCTGCCCAACCACCGTGTCCACTGTACTTCTTACTTTGGTAAGGTCCTCATCGTCCCATCGATCGGCCAATTCAGCTGTCCAGGAGCCGAAAACCTTGATAGCGGCCTGCAAGTACACCGCGACGGTTTCAGGTGCAAGCGTCAACACCTTTGGCTGCAGCAAATACGAGAGAAGCTTCTGGGGCTCGGCCAGCTCCCTAAACGTGGGCAATGATGAGCCAGAAGACCGTTCATTAATTATGAGGAGCAACATACCCGCAATATTCGCCGCAAATCCATGCTGCAGCCCATAGAACCTCCGCGCAGCTCCCTTCCTCTCCGGCGTTCAACAGGAAAGTATCATCGCACAGCAGTTTGACCATGAGCTGTACGGCATATCGCCTCGCGCCCTTCACACGCGCTGCGACGTCGACCAGCTGGTCCCGGATCTCTGATCCAATGTCTGCAGATGCCACGTATGCCAGATCTACCAGGACGGACAGATACCATTCGAAGTCTGAGATGTTCTCGTACATTCCTTGCGAGCACAAGGCGAGGATGCGCTGCGATAGAATGAGACGATACGCCGGGCTTTGAGAAGGCGCGTTCGCCCGCTTTGTCGACGCCGGTGCAGAAGTCTGTGTTAATGACTGAACAGCAGAAGGTAGCGGTGTCGTCTCGTTGCGGACCAAGTGAGATAGCAGCTGCTGAACTATAGATTGCAAATTGTCGCGGTTGGCCTATGAATAAGCCGTAAGCGTTCAAGTCAGCCACAAATCGCAGAAAAAAACCGACCATGGCTGATATCAAATCTAGAGCTCGCATCCGTATGCTAATATCTTGGTCGTTTATGCTGGACATGATCATATCCTGATACTCGGCCACTAGGTACGGATGCGTCGGCACTATTTTTACCAGCGCAAGAAGTGCAATGTACTTGACTATCGAAAAAGGTTAATCTTACCGCAACCGCAGTGAACTAAGTAACTCACGATTTTGGTCATCATCCTGCAGAAAATTGGCCAGTTTAGATACACACGTCCTTGCTAACGCGCTACCTGCTGTACCCTGCAGCATACCGCCAATGATGCACGTATGTACACATTCATACAGTAGCGATATGGCAGGCGTCGTGGAAATCAGGTCCGATATGGGCGGTTGAAGCTTCTTCACTAAGCGGGGCTCATACGGAGTTAAGATTCCAAACTTAGCAGTCTCAGTTTGTTATTGTGTTCGCGGATGGGCAGATGTACTCACAAGTTTGATTATCTTGATGAGCATCCAGTTATTAGAAGAGTTCGTCATGAGGTGGAAGAGCTGTGGCGCCAAGGGTAGGTAATCTTGCGGGTTGTGCCGTGACAACTCACAAAGCACGTTGATTGTGGCAGACACCACACCTAGGGATCAGACAATCAGATAGGAAGGTTCTTACACATGAATTAAGTGTGTTTACCAGGATCGTTATCCTCCAACCTCTCACGTAAGCGCGTCATAGCATTCGGAGTTGCCTCAGGGTACTTCACCAGGACCTTGTATAGGGCGAGAACGGCGCGCTTGCGGATGGAAGCTCGTGAATGGGTCAGCATTCTGATTACATCCTGAGCAAGATCCCTAGCCAAATCCGCGGTGACTATCTCGGAAAAGCCATTGAGAGTCACCGCGACATCTTCAGGCCGTGAGTTGAGGTCCTGCCACGTTCTTAGTGGATGTTCCGGGTCAAACCGTGATATGTCGTACCTTCTTGAGTAGATTTGTTGTAAGCATGAGAACGTCCGTGTCTTGATCAAAGGACTGTGAGGCGCCAAGATATCCTACACTCTTGAGATGTATTCGAGGGGAAGACATAACTTCGACGACGTGAAATGATGCCCAGCTCATGTCATAGCCTAGCATGTCTAGCTACGGACGGATTTCAGTTCTGTTTTCGTCAAGGGGTTATTGATACGAACATATGTGAGTTTGAGGACAGCTCCCGCTTTCAGCTCCATATCCTTGCTCCTGATCTCCTGTCTGATCTCATCCACTGCCTGCGCGATGAACTTGGCTTCATCTTTCTTGTTCGCTCGTAGACCGCGAATTAGGTCTTGCAATGTCCGTTCCCACATGTCTTACACTGGATCCAAGATTCGCAGCAGACAGGATCTTCTGGTACAGATCAATGCTGAAAAGGGTATCCCGGACGGATTGAAAGCCGAAAGGAATCCTGGTAATTCGTGAGCAGTTGGCACCAGTGAGCGCAGGAGGCAAGCTGCTGAGCGCATGCCGCCGGCGGCCCGTATCCCACGTGGTTTATTAGCGTCTAAATACTAAATTGGGACGAGCGACGGAGTCTCTCTCAACTCCAGTCCACCCTCCGTCGACACGACAGATTGCACTTGCCTTGCAACTTCCATGTCGTGAATCACATTGACCCCCTCTGCCTTCCACCGGCATTCAATTATGATCCTCGTGGTCCACTCAGTCGCCGCATTGAGCTTCTAACACAGCACGGGGCGATCCTTCAAGTTCGCATGAAGTTTCATTTCGGGTACCCTCCTGGAAAGTGTGGCGTTAATGGTAGTACGTACAGACACGAGGCTCTTTCAGAATACAAATTTACATGCTGCGTATCCCAGCAAGACCCGAGTTGCTTCCTTACTTGCCGGCGAAGGACGAGAATGTCCATCGAGCATCTCGGTTGTCTGTCCGACCGCCGGCAACTTAACGTTCGTGCAATGAACACGAGCAGAGGGACGGCTACCTTTTGGAAGGCATGTAGATTCCCGTCTCAAGAAGCTGCATACGGCGTTACGAGCAAAGAATGAGTCGTCCATCGCGCTTTGAACCGTGTTGTGACTGGTCTGATAACCTCCCGTCCGCAAATTTCAGCGAAGCGCATTCTCGTAAGGCGTGTTGTATAGTATCCCTGTTCATCGAACCTTTCTCCAGCGTACCGCTGGAACAACGCCATTCACCTTTCAGTGAGTACAGATCTGCCCATGCAAAAGACCGATAACCAACGCGCCTTCTCGAACTTAAGGTCACTTCATGCCCATACTTGAACAAGATTTTGAACACTACCTCATGCCAAATGTTGCAGAGTCAAGTGTCTGAGTTTACCCCCATCGAAAAGCCGTTCTCGGAAAATATGCACCCACGCTCGGCTTGAATATCGTAAGAGGTCAAGACGTCAATATATCGACGCCATCAAGCGGAGCGAACAGAATTTCGACTGAGACAGATTCGAAAGACTGTCGGTATCAAATGAATTTTCCATATGTTTGCTGGCTGACACCCAATTGAGACTACCTACCATGCTTTGACCAGTGCATATCCCGTGTGGTTGATGAATAGCGGCAAGTGAAACATGACCTGCATTTCAGCACCAGCTGCCGATCGTGATGCCTATTACATCTACTGCTCCCGTAACCTTCTCACAGTTGACGCCGCCACCGAGCCGGACGATCAATCCTGGTGCAAAAAGGGTCCAGGTACGTGCGAGCCAATGATCCGAGTCGACTGTCTCGTACAACCGCTCGCTGAAGCTTACCGCTATGTACATTCTCAGCACCCCACCATAGGTGGTTAGTGTCTCAGAAAGAATCATACGCCGTCAGTCTTCGCATAAAAGGGAGGAGCCCATTCCACTTCTGACACCCCAACCCACAATGCCTGGACGCACCACTTGGATACCTTTCCCCGACGACCTTCCCACTCACCCCCTGTTGGTCGTTGACTATAATCTAGTCAAAGCCAATAACGAGCGCGAGCTCAACAAACTATGGCAAGCCGCGACCCAGCTCGGCTTCTGGTAGTCAGTATCTGCGTTTGATAGCCGAGGGGCTGCAACCTTACATGCTCATCCTTGACAGCCTCAAGAACCATGGCGCAGAGAAGGAGGTCGACGACATGTTCGATATGGGCGAAGAGACGCTGGATCTGCCCCTTGAAGAGAAGATGAAGTACGAGCAAGGTGATAGCGGATACTCCTTTGGGTAAGTCCACATACTTCTTAATTACTTCGCCCACTTATCTCCGTTTCTCCGTCTGCAGATACAAGGCAAAAGGGACCATTGCAACAGACAAGAACGGCACACTGGACACTGTAGAGTTCTTGAACATCGCCCAGGACGACGCGGTTTCGTGGCCGCGGATGACGCACCGCACCTACCCTGCAACAGTCAATAAACGTATGGATGACGTTATAGTCCCGTTTGTGAGAAAGTCCATAGCCGTCAACATGACGTTCCTGGCGTTCTTCGAACGTAGACTCGGATTGCCTTCCGGCGAACTCCTTCGCAGGCATCGCCCGGACGAATTGAATGGCGGCGAGGCTCGTTGTATCAGGACCCCTCCACGGCAGACGGCTGCGGGTATCGGTGCGCACACCGACTTCGGTTCCTTGGTGAGGATCTTCTCAGCCTTCATCATGATTTCATTCACAATGACGAAACGCACCGTAGGCAATGGTCCATAACCGTCTCGGCGGTCTCCAGGTTCTCCCGCCCGGTGCGGAGAAATGGCTGTATATCAAGGTTAGTATGGGTGTAAGCTACCGACTTTGGAATCGATCACAGATACTGTCACTAGCCTATTCCCGGCCACGCTGTGTGTAACGTTGGGGACACGCTGTCCATCTACAGCGGGGGGATCTTGCGATCGAATGTGCACCGCGTTATGTGCGTACCTGGATCGCCCTCTGTTCTCCCTCGCTCTTATTGACCGGCAAGCGCAGGCCCCCTCCTGGCGAACAGTCCCGGTATCCGAGATACTCGATCGCCTTCTTCACGCGGCCTGCATACCAGAGTACGCTGGGTGCGCTGAAGAACCAAAGCGCGCTCATCGCCAACGCTGTTGCACACAGCCAAGAAAACTTCGAACCCGGGTGCACTGCTGGGGAATGGCTTGCACGCAGAATCAAAAACTTGAGGATTAAGAACAGAACAGTGAGTATCTAGCATAATAACGTCAATCCATGTTCGCTAAGCTATGTTGCCTACAGGGTCCAGAGACCTGGTACGACAGTATGGGTACAGAACATAAGGGGATTCGTGATGTTGTTCGCCCCCTTCCTACACGGGTTGCTTCTTGAAACGATACGGTTGAGACAGATTGGTCTTGGACTCTTGCTCGTGGTCCGGCATTGTGCATTTGTATTGTAATATCTTCACGGCGATCATACTCAGAGTGCTTTCTAATGGCTATCTCATATCGATTCATACTCGGATGGATCCCGGTACATGCGTTCTCAACGAGTCGAAGAGCAGCTTCCAGAGTTGAGCGTAAGTAGCCGTGGGTGATCGGGGTCCGGGCGAAGCGTGTTAACGCGTCGAGGCGCGGTTGTATTGGGCGGCTCTCATTTCTTACCGCAACCACGAAGTCGTGCACGAAGTCCGCAACAGGCATGACCTCTCTAAGCCCTCTCACACAGAATGAGTTTGTAATTTCCACAGAAATTTTCACGCCCTATCTGACTTAGATCTATCGATTAGCATTGAGATCGCCGCACGCGCAGCGGACCACTTCACTCGCCTCTACTACTCTACATACGATTCGGACACCCGGGTCGAGGACCTTCCAAATTTCTACCGCCCAACGTCCGCCCTCACATGGAATGGTACGCCTTACGAAGGTTCGGAGGGTGTAAGGCAGCTCCTTAGCAAGATGCCGCCTACGAAGCACGAGGTGCAGTCGTTTGACTGCCATCCTATACCTGGTACGGGTGATCTTCCTTGTCTGCAGGCAGCTTGCATTGATTTCAGCTTAGGAAGTCAGCCCCCATCCCTCCTTGTGACTGTGTCTGGTAACGTGACGCATGGCAAGGGCCCTGCGGGCAACCCGCCTTCGACACCGGCAAAGTCGATAGATGGCCAGCCCAGGGTGTTCTCCCAGACATTCATGCTGGCCCCCGATCCCAATGCACCCCGAGCTGCTCCAGGGGAAGTGGCGAAATACTACGTCAATGCGGATACCCTGAGATTTGTCGGCTAAAAGTGTCATCGCGTAGTCGCCGTGTATGTAAGTTGTTTGCGTCTTTCCCGCTATCCTACTCACCATCTGCGCTCAGAATCATTTTATGCCATAATATATTGACAGTATCGTTGGCTGTCAAAACAACATCACACCCAGCGTCCCGACCGCAGGATCGGTGTCGCTGCTTAGCTTGCCCCGGTGGCCCTCCGCGTCGAGCGGGGAGCTGGTGCATCAGCAGACGCTACAGAACGTCCAGTGCCTTGGAGCGGCTAGTTGGTCAGGGAATGTTACGCAGTGCGCAGAATACAGTACTAATCGTAACGTGCTCTATCATACATGGATGGAAGATAGCAACTGAGTCCTATAGCATACAATACAGAGCAAATCGAAAGGTGCAGCACAAATCGTTTAACCAAAAGTTTGACTCTGCAAAATCATTCAGTATTCCGTGAGAAACCAAGGTCGAAACGTACGTACCGAGCGTGCACTTCTCTTGACTTTGGATAAACGCCATTCGTCTGCTTTCTCGTACTGGAAAGAACCGTGAGACTAAAGTATACACTATACACATGACAAAAGCGCACCTTGTTGAACAGAGGCTCGATCTTCTCTTGCTTCTTGCGCTTACTGATTTTGTTTGCATCCGCGACTTTGAAGTATTGAGGCGCGACATCAATGAGCCACTTCGGCTCGATAGCTGTGACATTGTGGCAGTATTCTCTCGTCGTCAAGATTAACTCATGGTAGATCAACCACTCGGGGTTGCGATTGAACAACGCAGAGGACGGGTGGATATAGACAGGTGTACCCTCAACAAGCGTCTTGTAACCCTCCTGAGGATCTTTCTTAGCGGCGTGTCGGAAGAAGCCAGAGCAGATTGCTCGTCGAACAAGATTGTAGTCTTTGCCGGCCGACAGAATGTCATGCTTATACCTAGACATGAATGTCAGCTACCCTCGTGCGCGCCCCGAAATATGTAATAGCTTACCGATCCATGATGCCCAGCAATTGCTTCCGCACGTCTTGGGCACGTCGCATGCTTCTGGCTTGTATGAAGTTTTCGTAGCACCACGGATTGGAGAAATTGCTGGCCTTCCAACCATTATACACTGTCAGCAGTGTGAGGTGGTCGCCTTCCGGCTGGTGGAATTTGGCTTTCTTCGAGTCAGCCTGACCCTGCTTCTCTTTCGGACGATAGAACACGCTTTGCACCGACAGCATCGCGACTATCGACAAGATCTCCTCCGAGCACCCAAAGTCCACTGAGGCGATGAGCATCTTCGCGAGTGGCGGGTCCATAGGAAAATCGGCCATCTTCCGACCCAGCCTCGTCAACAGACCTTCGTCATCCAACGCCGACAGTGCATACAGTGACTCGAGCGCCGTCAACATCGTCGGCGCCGGCGGCGGGTCCATGAAATCGAAACTCAATAGGTCATTGATACCCATCGCCTTCAGCGTCAGGATCGTGCTCGCTAAGTTCGTGCGCTGAATGTCGGGAATCGAGTTCGGCAGCATTTCATTGCGGAAGGCGGCCTCGGTGTACAGGCGATAGCATTTGCCCGGACCCGTGCGTCCCGCACGGCCGGCACGTTGGCGGGCCTGCGCCTGGGAGATAGGCATGACGACCAGCGAATCCATACCCAAGCGCGGGTCGTACGCGTTCTGCTTTGAAAAGCCGGGATCCACGACGTAATAGATACCCGGGATGGTCAAACTCGTCTCTGCCACGTTGGTGGCCACGACGACTTTGCGAGCACCAGGAGGGGTCGGCTCGAAGACTCGCGACTGGACTTCGGAAGGCAATGCCGAGTAGATGGGTAGGATCATGAGCTCCGGCACCTTCGGCCCTAGTGCCTTCATACGCTCGTAGAGGATCTCGCATGCAGTGTCAATTTCCTCCTGGCCGGTAAGGAACAGCAGGACATCGCCTGGCGGCTCGGACAGGTGGATTTGCATGACTGTAATGAGCGATGCATCGAGATAGTCGGTTTCTGGCTCCTTCGTGTAGAGAACCTCGACAGGATACGTTCGACCGGGAATGGTAAAGATTGGACATCCGTAGAAGTACTTCGAGAACTTCTCCGCATCGAGCGTGGCGGAAGTGACGATCAATTTCAGGTCCGGTCGGCGCTTGATAGCCTCTGTAGGTTATGTGAGCATCGAAATCACGCGGAAAAGGACGTGGATGAATCTCACTTTTTAGGAGACCAAACAAAACATCGGTGGCGATGGTGCGCTCGTGGGCTTCATCGAGCATGATGACGGAGTATTGTGTACAATCTGGGTCAATCAGGCATTCTCGCTGAAGCATACCGTCCGTCATGTACTTGATACGCGTCTCTGGGCTGGTGCAGTCTTCGAAACGAATTGTGTACCCGACTTCTTGACCAAGCCGACACCCAACCTCTTCTGCCACACGTTTCGCTACGGACATCGCAGCGACACGCCGGGGCTGAGTGCAGCCTATGCGGCCCCTGTCGGCATACCCGTCCTCGGCCATGTACTGCACCATCTGGGTCGTCTTGCCGGAGCCAGTATCACCGACCACGATGAGTATTTGGTGCTAAGACGAAAATGAGTATCCAGGTTTGCGATCCAAGGAGGAAGATCACTTACATCTCTGATGGCCTGCAACAACGGATCTCGTAGCTTGTAGATAGGAAGATTTTTCCGTTGGTCCTGGATGCTCATCTTCGTGATCTCGCCGTATGTCGTTGCCTTGTTGAAGGTGGCTTCCTTCCACTTGGGTTGCTCGTTGGCTTTCTGACCGCGCAAATGCCCCCGCAAGTCTTGGGCAAATAGCTTATCCGTCTCCTTTGACATCGGGTCCAACCAAGGGGCGCTGAAGTCGTGGGCTTCCGAATCCGCTTGCTCATTCGCCTCCTGTTGACGCAGCTCTCGACGTTCTCGCGCCAGAGACGCACCAGCAAGTGCTGCTCTGTTCAGCGATCCATCTGGAGCTTTGACAATTTTGACCGGACTCAGCTCGAGGGTCCGCTTGGTCTGGCCTGCCAGGAAGGGCGGTTCTTCCTCACGAATCTCAACGTCCAGCTCTTCCTCTACCTCCGCCCGGGCCGAGGGATTACTGAAGTCCTCGTCGAGGTCGGGGTATTCAGAGGCATCTATGATACCTGATGAGATGAGCTGCTTTATCTCCCACCTTTCGGGCGACGTTAGACGTTTCGCCGACCGTATGGGTTCGTCCTTGAAGCCTTTGGAGCCGAGGGGTATCATATTGGCACCACGAGCAGCTCGCTGGGCCTCTTCCTCGGCCAGTTCTGCCTCGGACTTGATGCGAAGATGAGGAGTCAAGTCGCGACCTGTAGCCTGGTCTACGTCCTTCATAGACAAGCCTACCCTATTCCCCGCAACGCTCATAACCTTGACCTTTACATTTTGTCCGCGTCTTAGAAGGTCAGCGGCAGAATTAGCTCTTGCTCCCTGCTGGATATTGGAGACGTGAACCATCCCTGTACATTGTCAACATCCTTAGTAAGATGGATAACGAAGTTGACACACCTTCAACTCTCCCCATGACGCCTTCCAGCTGAACAAATGCTCCGAAGTCTTTCATGCCTGATACTCGTCCATCGTAAATCTTGTATAATATAGGCCGCTCGTCTGGAGGGGCTCGTCCGCGGCCTCTGCCATCAAATCCTCTACCTCTTGGGGGACTAGGGTTTCGTCTCCCGGGCGAGCGTGAGCGTGAAGTTCGTCGGCGTTTTGGCGAATGCGCGACATCGTTGTCTGCCGGTCGTGTCTTTGCTTTCTTCGCGGCACCCTCAAACTGCGACATCATGTCGTCGACCTCCTTCATCAAAACATCCTTTGTAATGCTCGGTTGCCACTCCTGATCCTTCAACGCGAGACCAGGAAACATCCTCCGCTTCCGATCCTGTTCGTCCAGAGTACCTTCAGACTCGGGCGCGTTCTCCTTGTTTACAGCAGTCGCCCTCTTCTTGTGCTTAGGATGCATGTTGAGTATAAGACGATCCACATTCTCAACGAATGAGTCTGGAAAATTCGCGCCGACAGCTTTCAGCTTCTGCTTGAACTCGGGTAGCGTCTTCGACTCTTCATGGAGGGCAATAACGAACTCCGCGATGGTCTTGTCATTAAGGCCGGTATGGTTGACGATCTCTTGCGTGATTTTGGCGACGAGGGAGAGGAATTCGAGATTATAAAGATCAGCGTCCGACATAAGAGATTAAAAGAGCGAGAAAGACCAGAGACGGGGAAGACGAGATGGCTTGGGTAGAATCCAAGTGAAGGTTGTGGCAAGCAGCCAGGCGCGCAGCGGTCTCACCTAAACGCTTGATTACGTGATAGGCGCCATGCATTCTGCCAAGGTCTGCAAAATCGGTTTACATCTTTCTTGCCATCAACGAGCTGCAGCGTGGATGCCTCCCAAGAAGGGTATCGTCAAGTCAGGGAATGCGGGAAACTCGGGAAAGGCTGCTAAAACTGCATCGGATGTACAAATTGCTCAGGACAAACCTCCAGCTCTGTTCCCGTCCGGATTCAAATATCCTCTGACCATCCTGAACGAACGGTACGTGTCAAATACCTTCGGGCCGATGCAGCACTGTATTCGATATACGACATTGGATCCAAAAAATCTTTATAGCCCGTACATACTGACTGGATGCATTGTAGAGTGCAAAAGAATGGCTGGGACAAGCCTGTCGTCGATACCGTGAGTTGCAGTTGGCAGATCCTGAAAAAGTGACGTCCTTATTATGCAGGAATAGCCTAGGCGTGGAGACTCATATACATTTTCCGTGACGCTGAGTCGCGTTAACAAGAAAAACGAACGAGAGACCGTCCGACTGGAGCCTCATCCTCCTTATACTCGACCCTCCGCTATAGAGGCGCGCCATTGGGGAGCCACTTATGCATTATATCGTGTCAGTTTTCCGCATTTCATTAACGCTCTTAATCTTGTTCTACTTACGTCAAATCGCCATTAGTTCTGTAACAACATTCAGCTTTATAGAGTATTGCCTCCCGGACCCCGTGATTACTGGAACGAATTGGCGGAGGAACACAAGAAGGCGCCTGAACATCAGAAATGGATGTATGAGGCCGACCCCTTTGCTGCTCGCAAAGCAGTAGATGAACGTCAAGAAGCTGCCGCAAAGAAGAGAGAGCAGAAAAGCCAGCCATCGACCGATAGAGGTGTCGCCAAAACATCACCGGAATTCGCCAATGCACCTGAAGCAAAGATGGCAAGCAGTCTAAGGGACCTCGTCGAAGACTGCATAAAGCAGGTCTGTTATGATCTGAATTATCTGACATGCACGTGTGACTAATTGTCGCAACCAGGCACTTAGCTTATATCCTGAGGCCGGCGACGCTACTCCCGCCGTCTTAGAAACAAGTGAGGCTCCCGGGATTCAGCAGCAGCTACAGGTCCTGGGATTTACAGCGACGCAAGCTCGCCAAGCTATCACTGGGCTCTCGACTGCTTCACCTTTGACGTCCACGCTTCTAGCTTCTCTTGGGCCACTACAAGCCTGCATTGAGTATCTTATTCTACATATTCCCGAGTGTGATCTTCCTCAAAGGTTCCTCCCTTCCAACAACTTCTCGAACCCCTTCATCACTTCCGCTCATTCTGGGACTGAAGACTTGAAGGCTCGGTGGGCTCGCGACAAGGCAGTAAAGGAGTGCGGCTGGCCTGAACACGTTGTTCAAGAATGTCTATCTGATAAAAGCCTCGTCGAAGATTGGCCTACGTTGGTCAAGGCCCTCAATAATCGGCTTATTGGGGAAGCGGAAGACACCCCACAGTCAAGCGATAGTAGCAGTCAATTGGAACCTATCGACGGTGAGGAGCTGGAGTCATTCGAAGCACGTTTTGTCGATAAAGACCGTCTTGAATTACCTCTTCCTATCGCACCTATCAAGCTGCATCTCTTATTGCAACCAGATCACAGCATTTCGACTGGGGTCGCGCCACCGATGTACATCACTTCGAAAACGGTATCAGCTTACGTCCGGCTCCACCTTCTTTCCCAGTTAATCTTGGCATTCCGGGACGGTACTCTAGTCGAGCCCGGAGAGAGCGTCATCATGGCTATAGTTCGTTTTCTCGAAGAATGCTGGGCATCAATCGAGGACGACGGACCACCGGATATGTCTCATGTACTTCGTCACATGCTTCCTTCCAGGTCAAGCGCGTCGGTCGTTCTACAGAAGGAGGATGCTGCACATGCAACCGCGCCTTTAGGGAAGAGTGGGAGGAAGAAACGGACCGTTGGCTCTCGAGATGACAGGACGGATGCCCTCGTAAGAGATCAGTTTGAGGCCATGCGGGCCAGCCCTGGATATAAGAAACTTTTGGTGTCTCGCGAGAAGCTTCCTGCGTTCTCGGTGAAAGATCAATTCTTGGCCATGCTGGATAAGAATCGATGTGTAGTGGTGGTTGGAGAAACTGGTGTGTACGCCGTGTTCTATGTTGGCGTGAATACTAAAAGCTTTGTCTAGGTTCTGGAAAGACCACACAGCGTGAGTTCGTCTATGATTCGAACGGCGGCTTGCTCACATCACATTCAGTGCCTCAGTTTGTCCTGGATTCCTTGATTTTATCCGGCAAGGGTTCGTCCGCATCTATTATCGTCACCCAACCTCGTCGTTTATCGGCAATCGGTGTGGCTGCACGAGTTTCGGCGGAGCGTGCCGACGATGGTTCAGTCGGTTACGCAATACGTGGCGAGAGCAAACAGGATCGACGTACCAAATTGCTATTCTGCACTACTGGTGTCGTGCTGCGCCGGCTGGGATCTGGAGATAGGCTGCAAGGGATAACTCATGTCATCGTCGATGAGGTGCGATTTTAACAATCAAGGTTTCATCAAGGATTGACTCTTATTGAATACGTAGGTCCACGAGAGATCGGTGGATGGCGATCTCTTGCTCTTAGAACTGAAGGAACTCCTGAGACATCAGCCTCAACTGAGAGTTGTTCTTATGTCCGCGACAATCAATCACGAAATTTTCGTCAAGTATTTTGACAGTGCTCCGCTCTTGACCATCCCGGGGTTGGCATACCCTGTGAAAGACCTGTAAGCTAGCCATCCTATCCGAATTTTTCTGTAGCCTCACGCGCACATAGGTACCTGGAAGATTATCTACCTAATTTATCCTACACACCTTCATCGATGAAAGGTGGGAGGCGAGTCACAGAGAAAGAGAGGCAAGAGATATCCGCCCAGCTCGCGGATATGGGACTAGATGATCAAAGCGCAGCAGCTGTACAGACGATCTCAAACTCTGAGAGGATCGACTTCGAGGTACGTCAGCCAACTCCGCTGGGTTTTCCTTGCCTAACACCGTCTAGCTTATTGCGTCTCTGGTGCGGCACATAGTCGCTACCGCCATTAAACCGGGAGGTATCCTCATTTTTCTCCCCGGCGTTCAAGACATTCGACAATGCGTCGAAAGTTTGAAGTCAATAGCGAACGCTAAAGTGTTTCCCCTGCACGCTAATCTGTCCAGCAATGAACAGCGTGCTGTATTCGCCCCGGTCGCGGGCTGGAAAATTGTAGCTGCGACCAACGTGGCAGAGGTACGTGCTCAGCACCGTTTGTACGACCAGCCGTGCTCAACTATCTGACAGACTTCCATCACGATCGACGATATTATATATGTGATTGACTCTGGAAAAGTCAAGGAGACACAGTATGATGCCGAAAATGGCTTGACGCGTCTTACTGAACAATGGGTCACACGAGCTGCTGCGAAGCAACGAAGAGGACGTGCCGGTCGTACACAGCCTGGAACTTGCTATAAGCTGTTTACCAGGATGCAGGAAAGGCGTATGGGTGCATACCCAGTACCAGAAATCCGGCGAGTGGCGTTGGAGAGTGTAGCGCTTATAGTTAAGGTTGTGCACAACGATGTGAAAGTGAGCGTCTTGCTTCTAGATTTATTCTGAAACTCACTGGCACTATGCTAGTCCTTCCTCTCCCGCGCCATCGATCCACCCGATATATCCTCCATAGACCATGCACTCACCGTGCTGACCGAGCTTGGGGCCATAACAGAGGCTGCCGAGCTTACACCCTTAGGCCAATATCTGGTATGTGAAGCAGTACAGACACTCTTCTAAATGTACTTGAGCATGTTCATTCTAGGCTATGCTGCCAGTGGATCTCAGACTTGGAAAGGTATTTAGCGAGTCACTCGACATTCCATCACGGTCAGCTTACCGGCTGCTAGATGCTGGTCCTGGGAACAATCTTCCAATGTCTTGGGCCTATACTAACGGTAGCCGCTTGCTTATCGTGCAAGCCGTTGTTCCTCAGTCCATTGGATAAGAGAGCAGAAGCCACTGCGTATGTCCCTTCCTCTGCATACCATGAAGTCGGATAGCTGAATTCCATAAAAGCGCGAGACAGCGCCTCAGCGTCGAAAACAGCGATCTTTTGACAGATGTTCACGCATTCGACGAGTGTATACGGCTGCAGAAATCCAGCAACGCTAAAGCAAAAGCCTTCTGCGAAGACGTGAGCTTGCATTCATCTTCATGGGTCTCTTCTCTGACCATCAACAGAACTTCATCTCGGTTTCTACCGTCCGCGACATCAATTCTTTGCGACAAGACTTCTTATCAGCACTCGCCTCCTTAAACCTTGTGCCTGATGGAAGCACGCCGTCGTCTGCCGCGCTCAATAGCAATAGCGATCAAGCGGGATTGGTCAAATCTATCCTCCTTGGAGGCCTTTGGCCACGCGTGGCACGTGTCGTACTGCCCTCTGGAGCTATCAAATTCGATCGTGTGCAAGCAGGCACAATACAGAGAGCCAACGAAGCCCGGGAGTTCAAGTTCTACGACATCAAGGTTGGATCGGAAGGCGGACGTGTATTCCTACATCCAGCTTCCACCCTTTTCCACTCTGCCGAATGGAAGTCGCCGTTTGTGACGTACTTTCAAAAGCAGATGACTAGTAAGGTTTTTCTACGCGATGCCACCGAGGTACGTGACGCTACTGCTCATCTATAGTTCAGAGAATGAAGTTGTCTATAGGTGCCAATATACGCTTTACTTCTGTTTGGAGGGCCGGTCTCGGTCAACCATATCGGCGGGGGGTTAACAGTCGGGAACAAGGATGCGTTTGTTAAACTCAAGGCTTGGCCGCGAATCGGAGTTTTGGTCAATCAGCTCAGGTAAGTATAATCCTCGCCCACAGACGCCGCACTTTTTGCTTACCGTCTGACCTTAGACGCTTACTCGATGCTCAATTGAAAAGGTGCATTGATGAAGGGACAGCTATCGAAATCAGCCAGGAGAGTCCTGTCATCCAAGCGGTTCTGACTTTATTACGGAACGATGGTCTGAGTCCTTGATGGCTCCGTTAGAAATGAAATTCATCTCTGTGTAGACTGCGACTTCCCTTGTTGAAAGGATTGGGAAAAGGACGACCACAAAGAAGACCGCCTCCTCTGGCGTAAGACTAGCCATGGACATACCGAATGATTATTATATCAAACTCTCTAAAGATGGCGGAAGACTGATGAAAGACATTGCGTTGCACAGATACGTCTCAGTGGCATCAGAGAGCGCGAAGCCAAGCAGTATCGGCTGGAGTTGTGGAGAAAATCCCGGAGATCAAGCAGTAAGCCGACGAGTAGTATGCGCCGTTAGCTTATGATGACCTCGCCTCGCAGCTGAACTTAGGTGCTGGGTGTTGCCAATACTATGATTCAATATTCAATGATCGATATTTAGTCCTGCTAGTGACGGAGATCACGCGCTGCAATTCTACATCGAAGACACATAGATGACTATTTTGGAAGTAGCAAGATTGGCAACTCGCCATCGAACTTACTTCGCTTCGAAGCACCCGTTTTTGATTTTTCTCCCCGAAAGGTTATAAAAACGACAACACCGAAGGCAGGTCTCCAGATCTCTCCTTTCTTCCCCTCCCGCAAGAGCTCTCTTCGCAGTCCTTCCCTGCTCACCTGAATTGTAGGCAATATTGTATACCTGACTCAGGTGACTCAGGTGAATTAATCGCGTCAGATGTGGCAATGGTTGCTTGCTCATGGTTGTTTTTGATACAGCGCCTAAATCCCACAGGCTCGGATACATTTGTCACCGTACCTTGAGCACCAGCGAGCCCGAATGAATGCAATGGATGATGAGTACGCTCTTAACAGACGCATATATGTCTGCTTCCCCGAACTGCTGTTCACGAGCATACCTTATGCTACAGATCTAGTTCGACTGGGCCCAAGTTGGGTCAATCCCAGGAGTCTCAAGCACGGTCTGTATTGACGGAGCTGATTGAAGTCGCATGGGGACTATACAACACGCTATCTGTCGATTTTACAGAGGAGTATTTCACAAGCCTGAAAGACTTCCTTTCAGACTTCTCGGATTATCTAGGCTACATGGCAAATATGCCGGAAAACCTTCTCACACAGGTAACGGCAGAAACTCTGGTGGACGGCCGGGAGGTACAAGACCTTGTCATTCTCTGTTTGCTCGATCCACGCCTATACAGTCCCAATATGCGCAACACAGTGTCTTTGGAGGTATGTCATGAATTGCATTCTCACTCTCCTTTGAACACATGAGATCACAGATAATACATGCATCATACAAGAGCCTGGCATGGATCATTCTTTACTTGGACACGAAGCGGAATGAAAGGCCGGACTACGTAGCATCTATCAAGCACTTACAACGCTATCTTCCTGTCGTACTGCAAGCGCTATGGCACCATCGGCGGGCTATCTTCGAACTTGATACTACCCGGCCGGAAGACAGTGAACAAAGCATGTTTTTTGATACCTCTACCGACGTCCATGGCTTTGATTACGAGTTCGCAAATGTCGTCGAACGTTTCGTAGTGAAAGCCGTAATGTCCATCAGGTGAGTGATGCCTACTCTATATCGGCCACATGCCGCTCATGTTAATCGGAGACAGCCTTTGCAGTGGAAGATATATGATACCAGAGGTCGCACAGCTTATGCTGTACTTTTGGGCGTACAATCCTCGCGAGCAACATAATATCTCTTTCTATTTGCTTTCTGCGGACATGCTTAACGCAGTAAAAGAGTACGAACATGACATAGCGCCTACTTATACGGCTGTCATGAGCGGCATCGCAGATGCACAACGGCTCTTGTATGCGTGCACGAAAGCGCTTCGCATCCCAACACTCGTTGACCAACCATTGTTACGGGTGATGACGGCAGCGCATAACGCAACGAAATACTGTCCTATCCCGACCTACCAAAAGATCCAGGGACCTTTTGCCCGCGTGGACCCTTGGGTAATCACGTTGCGAAACGTTGTAAGGGCTTGTGAGCGGGCAATATGCATGGGTACCGATACCAGTCTCATCGATACTATCGTAAGATTTGGGGTAGGGATAATATAGTAAGTCCTATATTTTGTCTCAGTGTTGTCCATTCTTAGCCGCATCCTTTTCCAGTCTGATGCTTTGTCGACCACTTGAAGGCGACTCCCGGCCCATAAGACTTGTCTATACCGTGGAGAGTGACCAAGGCGATCTCGGAAAATTAGACGTCATATCGATTGTGGCTTATTTTACCGCGACAGCGTTTAGGAAGAATATGGACGATACTATTGGTATGATATCCGCGTCTATCTACATCACTGGGACTGCGAATCTGACCGAAACACCCAAAGCCTTTATCTGGTGCATCGTGCGGACCCATTTCGAGTTCGTCGAAGACTCTGTTGCAACCAACTGTAACTCCCTTGTTGTGCAACGGCTGGCGGCGATCGGACGTCGATGGATCGGCCCGACTTTGTCGACATTACACGCATATACGCCGCCAACCACTAAGCTCAGGGAGCATAAGCGCAGGGCAATTGAGGCATGGACGGAATATCGTCAAGTGCTAGGTCTTCCTAGATCCGATACGGGGACCGAGGAGAACGAGGAGGGGTCGCTATCAGGGGCGTGTTCGTTGAAGACATGTCTGTGTGCGAGACGCACCTGGCACCTTCATAAGATGCATGTTTGCACAGGGTGTATGCGGGCCACGTACTGTGGACGTCGGTGCCAAGAACAGTCAGTACTGAAGTCATATCATATCAGCGATCAATACTCACTCTGTGCCTCAGGGATTGGCAGGAAGGTCATAAGGAACGATGTCTCCGCTGGCAGGGACGCGAGGATGTTTAAGAGGGTATTTATTTCCGATTCCCTGCTATTGCAGGGTCAGTTCCATGGACAACAATGTGATTCTACTGCAACTTGACGAAGCCTCAAGGACTCTGCTTGTGGTGTATCGATAGCACTAATTAGGGGAGGTCAGAGTAGACGATTCCAGGTCGATTCGACGTGTCGATTCACAATTCGATTTTGAAGCGCGAGAATCGACTTGAGCTCAGAATCGACGCGCGTGTCTGCTTCGACTCCGGACTCGAAGCTGGCTCGATTCTGCCTTCGATTCTGTACGACTACATAAGCTATTCGTTACTTCATTCATATCAATCCTATCCAATTTTATGACTGAGTCACATTCTGATAACACCGTTCAACTACTCATTTTCGCCTTGAATCACGCTTGACCACTACTGTCTCGAGCGACGCCGGCGAACAAGCGTACTCACCGATTTGCGGTGGAGCATAGTAGAGACTGTGAGATAAAGGGTTCAATTGCAGACTAAGAAAATTTGATCATGTTTTTCTAACAGCTTCAAAACTCGTTCTAGCGAGAATCGCAGTCATGAATCGTGGCGGTCAGAGTACTCAGTCGATTCTGGTTCGATTCGAGCGTGCAGTCGCGTCAAAAATCGACTGGCGAATCGCCGGCTGAATCGACCACGAATCGTCAACTCTGACCTCCCCTATTGTACGACTACATTACTTTCTTGAGATGTGCATTAACCCAATGATGCTGTACGTGTATCCGATGTGTCTAGAAGTCCAGAGAGGCTACCCTATACGCTCTCACTCTCTTTTGACGGCTTCCGCCGAGGGGCACCCGGTTTCTCCCCATCGGAAGGCGCAAACCTCGACCGCTCCCTCAGCGTACTCCCATACTTGATCAGCACGAACGGTATCGGCGCCAATGCCAGAGCCACGAACCCGAGTAGCGTCGACGCCCACCGCGGGTTCAGCGACTCGTACATCTGACTCGCGAACAGCGGAAAGCCAGCGCCGAAGAGCGACCGTACGACCGTGTTTGCGGCGACAGCAGACGCGGCGGCGAACAGGTACGCGTCAACGATGTAGTTGAGCAAAGCGAGGAAGATGAGGACAATCGAGAGCCCCAGGGGTGCGCCCGCGAGGAGCGGCGCCCAGTAGTTCACGCTTGGGTAGGACGTCCAGCCGAACCAGAAGAATGATACGGCGAAGATGGGGGCGGCGAACATGGCTTGGTGCAGGCGCTGTTCTGGCGGTACTGGGGCGGGGGCGTATTCGCGCGAGAGGCGGACGTATCGGGGGTTCCATATAAGGAGGTACGCGGCGACGCCGAAGATGCTGCCGGTGAAGATGGGGAGGAACATCAGGCCTGTGATGCCGGCGTTGAAGTGGTGCCCTTGGGTGAAGACGATTGGGTATGCTTCGAAGAGTAGGTATATGCACCCGTACACGAACTAAATGATGTACGGTGAATTAGCTTGTGATATATGATGATCGGAATAAAAATACTTACACTCATGTAGAGTGTGACAGCTATGAGCATGGGCTCGAGGAAAAAAATCTTGAAAGGCCTGGCAATGGTTGATTCCACACGCTGCCCGAAACTGAGCTTGGACTGTTCCAATGGCGCCCACCATCTCTGATCCCCGGTCGTCTTGCGCAGCTTCTTCGCTCGTTTTACAAGCAGCGCAGGACTGGGTCAAATCAGTATACAAATGATTCAATACAACTACTTCCACTCACGTATACGTCTCCGGGAGCGTCAACACAACGAGTGCCAAACAGAACCCCGCGAATAGGGTTAGGACCCAATACGTCCACCGCCACGACACACCCGCGACGTCCATAAAGCCGCTCACGATCGGGCCTAGCGACGGTCCCGCGAACGGCGCCACTACGAACACGCCGAGGGCTTTACCGCGGGTGTTCGGGTCCCAGATATCCGACATCAACGCGCTGAATAAAAGCAATTAGTGTTGTGTATCCTACGCCGTCGGGTGCGGTCAGAGGAAGACGTACGCGCTGATGACGAGCGGTGCGGCCGCGAATGTCCCGCTGAGGAAACGGAAGATAATGATGGAGGCGGTATTGTGCGAGAGGGCACAGCCAACTTGAAACGCGGTGTATACGATGAAGGCGATTACAAGTGGTGGTTTACGGCCGTATTGTTCTGAGACGGGGCCCCATACAAGCGGTCCGACGCAGTATCCCGCGACGAACAGAGAGATCGTGAGCGTAGCTACTTCGTCGTTGAATGTGAAATATTGCTCCATGGACTCGACGATGCCTGTCGGTGACGAACTCGCAAATGTTCTGATAAGTGGTGAGAAATGTGGACATTCAGAAGCAAAGAACGCCGAGCGTGAGACTTACGAGTTGAGCACGAGAAGTGCACCGACCATGGTGATGTACCACCGTCGCGTCCGCGACCAATTATGGGGATCGTCCGAGTCGCCCTCCGTAAATCGTACTTCAAACTCATCCCAACCTTTCTCTCCTGGAGACGGACCGTACGCTTCTTTTCGGTAACCTTCCACGACAGGATCTTCGCTATTCTCGAGGTCCGCTTCGTTGGGCGACGTTGGTCGGTGGTTCCCATCTATGGTGGACGACTCATGGCTGGATGGTACAGGATTGACAGAGACAGAGTCCGACGTTGATTGTCGGTCTGACGGTATCTTCTTGAGCTTGTCAGAGCTAGTCAAGCGGGAGATTGAGTGCGTGGAACGTGATGAGGATGCAGGGTCGGCCATGATGATGGGTGGGACTTCAAGAACGCGTCCCAGGTAAGGCACCAAATACTGTGGGGCCCTAGCATGGGGCTGACCATGATATAAGTACTGGCGTACCTAGGTGGGTAGTGGGATGCAACAGTCAGCAGCAAGCACCACTGCCCGATCTGATTGCGAATGCGGCCGGGGAGGATACGAATGCCATGGCGGGCCCGCGGGAGGCTGGGAGCGGCATGGGACCGCGACAAGCTTACGCAAGAATGCAATTCCACGATTGCGTCGACGTCTATCTTGGGTGTGTGGCGTCGATGCGGGGACTGTGTATCGTACGTGTGGGACGGATGCGTGAGGTCGTCGGGGAAGGCGGATCGCGAACTACAGTGAGGATTGGGTCTTGCGGCTCGGGTGTGTCATTTGAGATTGTCATGTCGTCCTTGACTCTGTGCGTATAGGGAGGATTGTCTCGGGTGCCTGCGAATACCGTCCGTGCGCGTCGGCTGCTAGGGGCTTTGGAGCTAAGCGCCACCCTGCTTGCCGCACTCACTCCAAATGCCTCGGGCTACCTGAATTGCTCAGTTCAACGATGAGAAGCAAGCTGCTTGTAACGACCCTGTAGATAGGAAATATACTAGAGCGTATAATTAATCATGGAGAAATTTTGGCGTGCATATTGAGTAGGTGGACGTACAAATATTCGTCGAGGCTGACCAAAGCTGACTACTGTAATTTTGTACGACAGCGTACATGCTAGATGCTAATGTACACCTGAGATGTCGAATGAGTCCTCGTGGGGTCTATGAATGCGTGTATCTGCGGCTTGTACCAAGCTTATACAGACAAGTGTCACCAAAAACCATAGTCGCGCCGGGCAGATTAGGCTCGGCGATGCCTCGGCCTTGGCTTTGACGTTTGGATAGACGTGCGATGATTGCAAGAGATGTGGAATGTGGTCCGTGTATGATTGCTAGGGTATACCGATATCTACAACCAATTTAAATGAAGAGATAACATGCGAAACGCGTCTTCATGAGGAGCTGAGCGCGCCAAGTATTGCGCTTGTGAATGTGTCGAGTAGCAAATCGTGCCATTCCGTCTCGTTCAATGCTATCTTCTCGCGTACGAGCGAGAACGACTGCATGATGAGCTCGGCGTCGCGAATCTGTAATGTTGACCATCAGGGCCTTACTTCCAAGTCGAGAGGGAGCAACGACACATACCCTGAACTCGTCAAACACGATGTCGACCCGTGGCACGTACAAGTCTAGCGCTGACATAGGGTTATGGTATATATGGACGAGGTCATAAGGGAAGTGCATCATCGATGCTATCAATTGTCTGAGGAATTAAAATAGACGTATGAGCATTGCTCTAACGACAAGACGTGAATGCATACCTCCACCAAGGATACACGCACGACATGCGATGCCGCCAGGGTACCCTCACCCAACGACACTCCTCTGCGATCATAACAAACGTGCCGCGGTCTGCAGTCCAATTCCTTCGCAGCTGCGCGTCGATCTTAGAGAAGGCATATATGCGCCCCTCGCAGTTGTGCAACTGCAGACCGCGTACGCCAGAGCTCAGGCACATCTCATCGTCTGCGTGACAAAGCGACGGTGGGTGCGGAGGAAGCTTCGTTCCCTTGAAGAGACGTCTGAGCCGGCGGTTCTTCTTTCGTTCGTGGGCAAAGCGGTCATCGCTCATTATGTTGCCGTCGGGGTCCGGAAGGGGTATGGTCAACTCGTGGCCACAATAACAAGCAGTCGTCTCGAGCGTATCTGCGTCCGACCAGTCGTCTTCATCTTCACTCTCGTCATCGGCGCCACAGGCGTACTCCTTTGGTTCCGCTATAGGATCCGCCAGGCCTTGAAACTGTATGCTCGTTTTGAAATCATCCGCCCTGAGTACTTCCCCTGTGATGACCGCACTGACCAGACTCTCTCTCAATCGCTTGATGAAAGAGGGCGTCTGGTCACTGCGCATAATGCGGATGCGGCATTCCTCCAGCTCGACGTTCACCCACGGACCAGCGGTCTGGCCAAATGGAAGTGGGAAGAACCAGAATGCAACCGAGAGTTGCGAGGAAGACATCTCTGACGTCTCTGAGGTGAAGAAGATGCCTTCAGCGGCAAAGGTCATCCAACGAGGATTTGGCCGGCGGGGTATGTGAAAGCGCAAGTATATGCGGGCCGCCGAGAAGCGGAAGTGGTATGTATCGTTGAATGCGGAGGCCTGATAGTGAACATGGTGCAACGAGAGGTCTGTGACGGAGAAATAGCCAATGGAGAGCTTGTGCTTGATCGTCTTGCGGTAGAATATCCAAGAGACCAGAGAGAGCAGAAAAGCGAGTACAGCTCCTAGAGACGAGGACATGGCTGTACAGAATGAAGACTAGTTCTGCAGCTGCATGAGAGAGCCAGGGCCGGGTTGGAGGTAATTGGGTATCGCCCTGAGTTTATGTGGCAGAAAGGCACAGTTGTTGGAGCTGTAATTTCGGATTCGGAGATCGACCCCGCTCTGTACCGATGACGTCCATGCGCGAAGTTTTGTCACAGATCAGTATATCCTCGACATACGACGAGCAGTGAGAAAAAATGAGAGGGAAGAAGTATTCGAGCTTCACGGATGGTTTGCATGATGGTGAAGAAGAAAGAGTGTATGTCGATGAGAGTCGAGAACCGAGAAGCATAGAATCCAAGCCCCCTGACAGTGCTCATCGGCTCTAACCGAAAAGCGAGAGCTCCAGTGCACCACAAGCTGCATCGACCTACCTCCTGTGAAATTACAATAAACTCTTTTAAAATTCTCGTAAAACCCATTCTTTTTCTGAGCCGCAACACAAGCTAGTTTCTCAATTGAATCGTTGAGTATTCTGAGCCAGAGAGCGCTTGAAGCGCTTCCAGTGCTCGGGGTCCGAGGTCGTGGTTGGACTGTTCGCGTCGGACGCGTTCTCTCTCTTCAACTTTCAGCACAGTCCGTCTACAGCATCCCAGGCCCATTGACTCAGACTGCTGGCAGTTACATTCGAGTTTTGTTGGCCTTCAGTACTATTACTATTTCAAGAACATTTTTAACAAAATGCCTTTCTCTCACTCCGCCATCGGATACCTGGTCGCGGATCTGCAAAAGCGCGTGCATGCCGCGTTGGACAAGCTCCCGGAAAACTACTGGGTCTATCTGCTCTCACCTATCTACAGCTTGTTCTCTTTCAAGACGCTTGTAGTCGTCACGATATGGATGACGCTGTCTGTGAGTGCCATGTAGTCGTGACGGTGGAACGTTGGTACCAACATACTTTAGATGTCTTGTTTATGCTGGATGCAAGGACATGCCACGGACGATACGTGTATATGCAATAACATCGGCCTCCGGAAGCGAAGACGCACTGCTCTGCCGCAAAGTGCAAGGAAAGGCCCACTGCTGGTATGTGCCATAATATCCCTTTTGCTTTATACGAGCTCAACACCGTCCCCCAGGCGAATCCGCCTCGCCGCTTCTCTTCTATGCCGCCAGAGTCTTCATCTACGTTCAAAACGCCGACTCGACTCAGGTCCTTTACACAGTCTGGTTCTTGGCAATCCTCTTGGAACTCCTACACGTCGGGTCTCAGTGGTGGCTTCTCTCGGAATATCGCATCTAGCTCTAAGGCGACTCTTGGAGATACTAGCTATGTGGCCAACGCCTCTATGCGCTCTGTGGAAGGTCTCTTCGACGGTAATCCCTCGTCCTCTTGCATTCTGACACTGGCTTCTCCCTGTCGCATGCGTGTATCATCTACCACGAGGAGCTTCCGCGACGACCATCTGGGCGCTACACCTGTGGCATCTCAATTTGTCGTGCCCGAACAGAAAGTTGAGGCCCCTTCTGGCTCCCAGATCGTTTGCAACACCTGTACGGCCTCGAGTTCTGACGACTTCACCATTGCCGCAAGCGACGTTCCTGCCAGACCCCTCCTTGCGGACACCAGCATCATAGAGCCGACTGCCAGTTCTTCGGATCAATCTGTTGCCGAACTCCTTGCGATACCTGTACAGTCTGAAACAGCTGAAGCCCCGGAAACTCTGAGCGTGTCGCGTATTATAACCGAAGCGGACCGCTCTCAACTTTTGGACGAGTCTCTGGATGACTTGGTAGTGCCTCCGACTCCGACTCCGTGTTCTTCGAGCGTTCGTCAATCGGCCTCTCTTGTACTGTCTGGGTCGCCCGCTCTGGTTTTGCTTGGGCCGCCCGCTCAGTCTGCTGCGACACCTGCTCCGACTCCGGATGAGATCCAGATCACGGTCACTGCGCCTGAAAACGTACGTATACACTCTGACTCAAAAATGGATGGGATGTATTCACGTTGCCTAACTTCTAGGAAGAAACACCCCCTGCTAAACATGGGTCTGTCAGACCTGCAATTCGGATCGCCCGGGACCAGCTTCTATCCGCCAACGCGGCCGCCCCGCCCAGCATCATCACCCCCGGACGCGGCCGTGGCCCGAGCTTTATCCCGCTCTTGCCCACACCCACTGTGGACGTCAAACGCAAGGCGCCGCTGGCCGACTCGACCAACACCAGCAACATCGCTGCGGCTCAGACTCAGACTGATGCACCGCCCAAGGTCCAGAAAGAGAAGCACTGGCGCAAGAAGAAACGCGTGTCTGCCGCTAAACCTGCTCCTACGGCCGCGAACCCCCCGGTGCACTCCGAGGACAAACCCAACTGGGCGGCTGCTCCTGGTAGCGCAAGCGAGGTGCCTCTAATTCAGCGCATACAACCTCTTGGCACGCCCGTGGCGGCTCAGAAGACACAACCACAGACTCAGCCACAGAATGTCTCGACGCCGAAGCCCACTTCGCCGATGAAGCGTCCCCAGTCCCAGAGCACGCTCGCGTCACAACCGTTGATCAAGCGGATCAAGGCAGACACCGATGCTTCGCCTAGGGAAGGCCTGTCACTGATCGAGAGGCTGCAAGCGTCCGCCACAGCGGACGTGCAAACAAAGCCCAAGCCACCAGCGCAGGCGAAGGCCGTCAAGATCGCGCTCGACTCTACCGGCGCTAGCGGCAGCAGCAGCACGCCCAAGCCCACCGCGAAGCCCGCTGCGAAAGCCAGCGACGTGCCAAACTGGGCTACCGAGGCCGCTGCAGTCTCTCGCGCGCCGCGTGGAAGCACCGGCGCGAACCCTAAGAAGGGGAAGCATCGCATCCACCACGATGAGGCCGGGCGGTGGAAACGCGGGACGTGGGCTACAGGACGTTTTGCGTCGAGAACACGTACGTCTAGGAAGGACGACGAATGATGGATGGGGATTGGCACTGCGGCAGGCCGCTTTTTGTTGGCCCTTTCTTTTCATGTGGACGGCTGTCAAAGGAGACTTTGTGCAGCTGTATGTTATGCACAAACTATCTTTACCGGTCCTTCATTCGTTCATTGCTAATGTCCTATTCCTAGTGGGTCGCGTTTATGTGAACGGTCTATGTATGCGTACAAACTATCGAAGTAATCTAAGTCGCATTACGTCGAAGTTATAGGACGTGACTAAACCGCACATCTTGAGTACTGTTGCATTCAGTCCAAGATCTCGACGATCGATGCGTTTGTTGGGATTTGTGTTCATTTTCCGTCTCGTTGTGCACTGTGCAAACGATGACAAAGCGTAAAGTAGTACAGAGACGGGTTATATTAGTGTACATTATTTTCTCTAGCACGACAGTAAAGGCATGCGCAGCGCATTTTAACTAAGTAGCACGGCAGTGCTACATACACTACCGAGACCATGCGCGCGGACAGTCCGAAGAGTCTATAGGCTGCGTGGGATGCAACGGCAATCGATCCTATGCTATATTAGTAGCTACACGAGCAGGGCATTCATCTTCATATCGCAACTCGGAATCGTCAGCGCGGAAGAGGGGCGTAGAGCGTGAAGAGGCTCAGACGCGGCGGAAAGTCGCGACGGGGCCGGTGGGGACGGGCTCGTCGGCGCCGCCGTAGCCCTTGGGGTTCTTCGTCTGCCAGTTCCAGAGGTCGCGGCACATTGTCTCGAGCGTCTGGGGCGCGTCAAAGCCGAGCTCCTCGCGCGCAACCTTCGGGTCGGCGACGAGCTCTGGGACATCACCACGTCTACATCGCCAGTATCGTCAGCCAACACTTGCTTGCAGTAGCATATATGCAGGAATACTCACCTCCGGCCGATGACCTCGTACTTGTAGTCGTGGCCCGTGGCCTTGCGCATGGCCTCGACGATCTGGAGGACGCTCATGCCGTGGCCCTTGCCGAGGTTGTACGCCTTGAAGCGGCCGTCTGTGCATTTGTCGAAGATCTTGGACTCGGGCGCCATCGCCTCGAGCGCAAGGAGGTGGCCCTTCGCGAGGTCAACGACGTGGAGGTAGTCGCGCACGCAGGTGCCGTCACTGAGGAGGATTAGGGAGATGGAATGCGGGGATGTGGAGAAGACTCACGGTGTGGGGTAGTCCTGGCCGAAGACCTGGAGCTTACTGTCCTTGACGAGACCGATGGCCATGTGTGCGAGCAGAGGGAGCAGGTTCATGGGGCGGCCGAGCGGGTCCTCGCCAATCAGGCCAGAGGGGTGGGCACCTGCCGGGCTGTATGCAGAGTCAAACGGTCAGTCTTCGCATGAATTGTCGCGAGCATAGAATACGCACTTGAAGTACCGGAGGGAGATTGCGCTCCAGCGTTTTGGCTCCGCTAGGGGTCCATCAGCATCTCAGGGGATAGAAGCACACAGCGCAGCGAGCGTACCTGAGCAGAGGTCCTGCATGACCGTCTCGCACATCACCTTCGTCTTTCCGTACGGGCTCTCAGCCTGTATCCTCGTCGTCTCGGGGATGGGGATGACCGGTGGTGTGCCGTATACAGTTGCACTCGACGAGTAAACGATCCGCGTGCAGTCGAACTCGTTCATGACTTGCATGAGCTTGATGGTGGCGGCGACATTGTTTTCGTAGTACGCCAGGGGGATCTCGGTGGACTCTCCTACAGCTTTGTATGCCTAGAGCAGATTGCATTCAGACAGGAGAAGCGTTGTAAGGGGCCAAGAGGCTCACTGCGAAGTGGATAACACCCCAAATACCGCCCTTGCCGTACCGCTCGAAGACACTCCGGACCTGTGCAGGATTGCGCAAGTCTGCGGTGTACGAGTCAATGACGGTGCTCTCCTTGTCTTGTTCTGTTGCGTTGGCGGGGAGACTGTCGCGCGCGATCTGGGCTACCCGCTCGAGAGATCGGGGATGGGAGTTGTGGTGGTTGTCAATGCAGATGACCTTGTACTTGCGGGTCATTTGGAGGGCATTGATAACATGTGAGGCTATGGGGATGTATGTGAGTACTCCTTGCCCTTAACCACAATCGCAGTGCACACGTACCAATGTAGCCTGCGCCGCCGGTAACAAGCACTCGCTAGGGCGGGTGTTAGCACAGTAGCGTTACAAGCGGTGTGGTGCTCACCTTGAGAGGCTCTTGCGTGGTCGACATTATAGATGATATGTTCTACGAGAATAGGTTGAGAGTAAGCTGCAGCAGCCTGGCGGAATGAAAGGCAGCCTGCGGTGGAAGGAGCGTTTTTATCTGATCCATGGCAGAGGACGATCTCGATCTCAGACAGGATCTGACCAACTTTACGATCTCCATGCCCGCGTGGCGCATAGCCGGGCCGCCGGCCCCGTCTAGATCGAGATACCTTCCGCGCCTGTCCATGTTCTGGCTCTTCCACCGATTTTGCCTCTCATCGTCCCCGGCCATTTGCAGCCTCCTGTACACACGCACATCAGCTTGTGCCACATCACCATCACCGTTGAGCACATGCATCGACGAGCCTATCCAACAAGCGCACTGGTTGCCACAGAGCTGAAAAAGAATAATCGCATTGGCCCCTCTCAGGGTCTCAGAGTTACGGTACAGAAAGACGGTCTCGTCGGTCCAGACATCCGAGGTGCAGGATCCGACCGTCGACGGCCTACGTCTCCATCTTCACATCCTCTGTCGTCCCTTCCTTGGCCTCCGTGTCCGCCGCGCCGTCCCCCACGTCAACCTTGTTCTCAGCTGCGGGTCCTGAGTCGTCTCGCGAATCTGGATTCGCTGCCGCATCTCGAAGCGCCTTTTCGCGCTCGATCTTCTCGTTCTCGATCTCCTGTGCCAGCTGTAAGATGTCCCCTGTGCCGATCTTACCGAAGTGCTGCAAATATTGATCGCGAGCCGTACGCAACGCGAGCCAAGTCCATCGTTGTTTGCTCTGCATAGACGTCCCATCAGTCGATCAGAATTGCAAGGTTGTTGTAGAAACAGATAACCGACCTCTTCGTATTTCGAGATCATGTCGTCCGGAGGCAGAGCCGGTTCGACTATTGGGGGCGGTACGACGACAGCAGGGGTGGGTGTAGGCGCAACGATAGTCGGCGCTGCAGGTACCGGAGCAGGGGCCGGGGTTTCCTGGGCGGGCGCAGCCCTGACAGTACCAGGTTTTGCTGGTAAGGACGGATGTAGCGGAGGAGTCGCCGCGGAACCCGGAGCAGGTGTCGATTGTGTCGATGGCCGCGGTGGGGCACCGTCTGGGGCCGGAGTGCCTGGAGTCGGGGCCGGTGCGGGCGCAGGTGTGGATGTGGGTGCGGGAGACGGTGCCGCAGACGCAGCTGCTTTCGCACGTGCTTGAGCAATGCGCTCGGCCGTCTTGGCCAGTTGTTTTTTCCTCATGTCGATACGTGCGTCCTCCTGCTTGATCTTCTTGACATAGTCTTTGATGTCACCAGGCCTGAGTAGAACAGAATCATCAGTAAGCACAACGGGAATTCAAGAGTAAAACTGGAATTCAAAAAGTTGAACGGGAATTCAGAAAGTTGAACGGGAATTCAGAAAGTTGAACGGGAATTCAGAAAGCTGAACGGGAATTCGGAAGGTCGAACGGGAATTCGAAGGTTGAACGGGAATTAGATGAAACAGGAGCGCAGCAAAACGGGAATTCAGGTAGCTGGAAGCCACCAGTATCATCCGGCCACGAATGAGAAGGAAGAGAACTGGACCGCAATATGTTGCAACGGCGATGCGAGGGGGTAAACACGCGGTCCCAAGCAAAACGTGTGTGCACGATCATTGAGCAGGTCGAAAGCGCAACGGCGAGCAGGGGCAAGCCAAACAAACGGGAATTCGGGTGAGGGAAGGCCAAACAAACGGGAATTCGAATGAGGGGGGAACAAACAAACGGGAATTCGAAGGGAGCTGGATTATAAGCAAACGGGAATTCGGGGGATAAACCCAAACCCCGCGCAAAAGAACGAGAACCGGTGACGTACTGGAACGGGCGCTGCAAATCGCTCAGATCCCGATATCCCATCAGCCAGATCTCGGTCAGCGCCGCTGATCCGTACTCGTGCGGCCACTCCTCGGGCTCGGGCCGCATTCGCCGGCGCGCCTCCCGGGTCGCCTCTTCGAGTCCCAGCTTGCGCTTTATTTTGTTGCCGTCTGCGTCCTCGACCTCGACTTCTTCTGCCCAGGGCACCTTGTCAAATGAGAAGCAAACGTTGTTCTTCCAGTTGACCCAATTCCGTTCGCGCTGCAGGATGACGTGCACCGTCTCTGCGAACGCGCGACCACTCGGTGTAGTCTGGCGCAGTTCGTCACTGGCCTTCTGGATCATTTCCTGAGCCCATTGGGCATCGTCTGGCTCCAGTGTGAAATTCATCCAAAGAGAGCGGTTTTTGTTGTATTGCCATACACTCTTCTCCTCTGCCGTGTAAGTGAGAAGGAAGTTGAGGAGGATGAGGAGTTGGAGCAGGAACTGCCTGCGGAAGTGTGTATCTGCAATCTGTAAAAGGCATAGTTAACTAAGTTCAGTTCTCGTATCGTCAAGGTGCTCTCCGAGCACCCACCTCCAGATCAAGGAGTTCGGGACTGGTTAGATACTTGGCGAAGAAGTATTGTTGGGCCTGGGGCTCGATATTCAACTCGGGCTCTCGTTTCCTCTTTAGCGATGTAGAACCGCTCAAGTTCGCTTTGCTGCCCATCAATGCCCTTTCCTTCGCCGTCGCCTCCCTAATCACCGGAAGCACTTTGTTCACCGCCTCCTTGAACGACGCAAATGTCACCTGCTGAATAAACGCTGGAGGCTTGGAAAATGGGAGCTGTAATGACCAGAAGGTCTCATAAAAATCTGTCACGTCTCACTGTGAACTTCCGACGCCGTTTCATGTGACGTAGACGCACCATCTTTGCGGCTCTGCTTCTCATCCACATGTTTTGTCCCTTCCTCGTTCTTTGGCTCATCGACTTGCATGGCATCTGCAGGTGCGTCCGTTGACTTCTCTGTGTCACCCATGACCACATCCCCACCCTGTGTTAGCTTACTGATGCCGGGGCCATCCCATGCTGGACCAAACTCTCCTCTCAAGTTAACACCGCTCCGCTCTCCGAGAGGGAAGACTTGGCTGAGGAAAGTCAATATCCTTCCGCAGAACAGCGTGGTAGAGCCCATCTTCGACAGTCGTCGAAGCAAGTCGTTCAACGCTCGAAGCAGGACGAGAGACTTGCCCTTCTGTGGTACCATGCCCTTCGTTAGGCGGTCGGCCCGTGTTTCAACCCACGAGAATATGTGCGAGCAGGAGATGATTGTTTGAGTTTCGAGCAGGTCGTAGAGGATGCTGCACGGGAAGACTTGTTCGCACGCATCCTTTTCTGTGAAGATAAGAACAAGATCCAGAGTGTCATACAGCTCGGAGTAGTAAGTTGTCTTGGGGTCTTTCAGTGCCTGCCCTTCATTGTTCTACTGAAGCAATCAATACTAGGTTCGACAGGCGGCATGTGGCCAACGTTCGCTACGCACTGAGACACGGAACATTTCTTCACGAAGAGCATATTCCCAGGACGACTTCCAGTTCTCCGAGGTCAACTTCACCTTGGGTTGGGTTTCTTCTAGTGTTCTAGTGATCAGTGCGTCGAGGCCAGATTTGTCGGGAGCGGCAGCAATATCTTGTAGTAGCCTCTTGAATGATTGTCGTACAGTCTGCATTACGACCGTATGAGGCCCACGGTGGAGGTATAGGAAAAGTGAGATGGTGGATCGTCGTGGCTCGCGTACAACAGCGTTGTGGCGGCGTCGCGCTTCGGCGCTTCGATCTCATAACCTTGTTTCCGAACGGCCACCACCCAAAAAAAATTGCATCATACACAGTGAAGCTGAATTGCTCTCTACCGCGTCAGCGTCATAGAATGAATAGATACAAGGAATTCCATGTAAGTGGTGCCGCATTTTACTCGTCTGGAATAGAACGTTCATATCGCCGAAGCGTCCATTGTGCGCTGCTTTGCAGGTCTGCGGGCGAATATATGGCAGCTGATGCTGCGATCACTGGAGGATGACTATATGTTGCTGTCTACTCAGCCCCGCTACGCGGAAACGACATCGTTCGGCCAATGAGCTTCAGTCAAACCGGCACTACCACATCGCATCTCAGTCAGGACGATATCTTCGAGTCCGTTCCGGCTAAGACGGCAGAGAGCTGAACGCCAAACCACTTCATATCGGGGCTAGCGGCTCACTGTGTCACTCATTGACTGAAAAGAGACGTCGTAATACGGTCGCTCATCAGAACTCTACCATGCGTCAATGGTCCACGAGACACTTCCCATCTATTAGACAAGTCGGAACTTCTCGAGGCCCGTCAACTCGCGAAGCTTATGCGTATCTCACACTGTGGTTCTCGGCTTCCGAAAGCTGCATATATGCGGATCGTAATTAGGTTGGGTCAGACAAACCATGATGCCTGCCTTAGAGACCGCGTCGCCTGTGGTATACCTGCTCGCGGGCATACCCCTCCTACTTCTTCTTCGGAGCCTGTTCAGTAAACACAGCGTACGTTCTCCGCTCCTCGCTTGTCATAATCGTCTCACGTCTTGCTAGTTGCACTACATTCCGACTGTGGGAGGAACTGACCTGCCCCTCTTATCTTACGTCGGTGCCTTCAAATTTGTCCACAATACTCGGGCCTTGTTACAAGAAGGATATGACAAGGTTCGTCAACCAGCGACGGATAGTCATGGTTGGACGTGATTGACATTGCCTCATTACAGTACAAGGGTGGTATGTTCAAGTTCCCGACACCCGAACGATGGATCGTAGTCGTCACTGGTTCCAAGTTAATCGATGAGCTGCTCAAGTTTCCGGACGATCAGGTCTCTTTCATCGAGGCTGCAGGAGAGGTATTATACGTCATCTGTGAGCGCAAGAGAGACGAACTGATGTTTTATGCGGTCCACAGATCGTTGGATTCAAGTACATATTCGGAGAGTCGCTGCTTGAAAACCCGTATCATGTCGGGATCATTCGCAATCAGCTGACGCGCCACCTTGTTGATGCTTTTGCGGATATTCAAGACGAGATAGCGGCTTCGTTCTCGGAGCACATGCCTATGCCAGCCGATGGTGGTGAGTTTGTAGACGTGCAAATTTTACATTCGTGTTGACATTCGCCCAGGATGGGTCAGCGTGCCAGCATTGTCCATGATGCGCCATATCGTCGTCCGCGTGAGCAATCGTGTGTTTGTTGGCCTACCGTACTGTGAGTCTATTGGAGATCCAACAACAATGGCAATGGCTCACTGCTTCTAAGGTCGCAACGAGGAATATCTCAAGGTCGCTATCAATGTAACTATGGATATCGGTGAAGGGCGCAAGTTTATCCCCTTAGTCCCCGTCTTTCTCAAAACGTCAGTTTTACCGTCTTGATACTACTGTTTTAAACTAGGTCTAGGGACTGATGCGTGATGCGTATAGCATGGTAGCGAGATATTTCGCGAACATCGACCGTCGTGTAGACGCATGTGAAAAGTATCTCCATGATCTTTTACATGCTCGCCTACAAGACATGGAACGGTTTGGCAATGACTGGCCTGATAAACCGGTACGTCTACTGCGACTGCGATGTTGAATGAAATTCTCAGCCTGATCATTCTTAGAATGATATGTTGCAGTGGCTCATCGACGAAGAAAAGAAGAACGAAGTATTTGATATCAGGAATCTGCTCCGGATGGTCCTCTTGGTCAACTTCGCTGCCATCCATACGTCAGCCAATGTAAGTAAAGCCAGAAAATATTCATCATGCCTTGAGCTACGGGTGACATCACCCCTTCAGAGCTTTACCCATGCCCTCTACCACCTTGCCGCCAATCCCGAATTCATGGGCCCCTTGCGACAAGAGGTAGAGGCTATTCTGCAGGCCGAAGGCTGGACTAAGGCGGCTATGGGTAAGATGCGGAGATTGGATAGCTTCATGCGCGAATCGCAGCGAATGAACGGCATCAACGGCAGTACGTCCACCCGCTATTGATTGGCTTCACTCCAGATAACCTTGTATCTTCACCTAGCTTCAGTCCTCCGTTTGTCTGTCAAAGACATCGAGTTTTCGAACGGCACCTATATTCCAGCGAATACGCTCATGGTCGCGGCCGCCACCGCAACGCATTTAGACGAGGACAACTACGAGAATCCGGAGGTCTTCGACCCTTGGCGCTTCTCAGATATGCGTGAAGAGGAAGGCGGTGCACTTAAGCATCAGTTCGTGAGTACAGCGCTCGACTATGTACCATTCGGACACGGCAAACACGCTTGGTGAGTCAAAAATTAGTATCACGATGTCGAGAGCCAGTGATCTAATGATTGATTTAAGCCCTGGAAGGTTCTTCGCCGCTAATGAACTGAAGGCAATGATGGCGCATGTTGTCTTGAACTACGACGTGAAGTTCGAACAAGAAGGAGTCCGACCACCCAATAAGTGGTATGGTTTGAGTCTTGGTCCCGATCCTACGGCCAAAGTCTTGTTCAGAAAGCGACAGAACTAAGATTTACCTTGCTTCTTACCGCTCGAGTACAGATCCCTGGTCTTTGTCGAGTTCACGAATGATCATGTCGTCTATCGCCATTGAGACTTGATGAGCGTGTTCTTATGAGGTAACGTCGGCAAATTGTTCCTTTACACGCGATAAAATAAGGGTCACCCTGACTTTGAGCGGGCCGAGGGAGACTGCAGTAAATGCTTCTGTGAGTGGAAATTTACTATTCTTGGGCGCGAACTCCCATTGACTCAAGGCATACATCGTAATAGGACCGCTCGTGAGAATTTCCCCGTGTGCATGCTGTTCACACGACATGCGGATTCTATTGAGCGGGCAACGCTTCATCGAAGGAGGGTCTTCTCACGAAACCTCGCACGGAAATGCTTCCTTCATTTATTGATCTCTGTGAGTAGATATATATCTGGGGTGTTGTATGGCTACAGCAGCCAAGTCAAGATGTCACTCCCCGACAGCGTGCCCCTTGCGGTGTACGTGCTCGCGGGCATACCCGTCGTACTTTTCATACACAGCCTTTTCGTCCAGCACGGTGTACGTACATCCTTTGCTCTATATGGCCATTTGTTTATGCTTTGTCCCAGTTGCGCTACATCCCGACGGTTGGGGGGACCGCCATTCCAGTCCTATCCTACATCAGCGCTTTCAAGTTCTTGAAGAATGGTCGTGCTTTGCTGCAGGAAGGATATGACAAGGTCTGTTCGGTGCCGCTGACGTTCACATAATACTGAAGTCTCATAATACTAGTATAAGGGCGGCATGTTCAAGATCCCTACACCTGAAAGGTGGATCGTAGTCGTTACCGGGCCTAAGTTGATAGACGAGCTGCGCAGGTTCCCGGACGAACAAGTGTCTTTCATGGATGCCGCAGGAGAGGTGGGTTTTATGTTTTGTCGTATTGTGGCGAAGGACATACTAACATCTGTTGGGATTGATAGTCAATCAACACGAAGTATATGTTTAATCACTCTTTACACGAGAATCCGTACCATATCGCCGTGATCAAGGAGAGACTTACTCGTCATCTTACCGAGGCGTTCGCGGATATTCGAGATGAGATAGCGGCCGCATTCTCGGAGCATATACCCGCCCCAGACAATGGCAGTGAGTCAGCGCGCTCAGTTAAATTCGATTAATAGCCCTGATCATCCTCCAGAATGGATCAGCGTACCGGCTCTGTCTGTCATGCAGCAAGTCGTTGCCCGGGCCAGCAATCGCATCTTCGTCGGGCTGCCGTACTGTAAGTGTGGCAGTCAAGTTCAATGGATTGACTGTTTATTCGAACACAGGTCGCAACAAAGAGTACTTGCAAGTTGCTATCGACGTCACAATTGATATCATGCAGTCGCGGAGGATATTGATTTTCATGCCTGCCTTCTTAAAACCGTTCGTGGTGACTTCTTCGACCTCATTCATGGATTTGACTGAAGGGTCAACAGTTTCTTTGCAAACTGGGCGGCTAATATCAACCGCCACGTCAAGTCTTGCGACAAATATCTGCACGAAGTTTGGGATGCCCGTCTGCAAAATCTGGAAAGGTTTGGCGACGACTGGCCCGATAAGCCGGTGATTTTGCACGTTTCTCATATACGTCAATCTCTAAGTTTCATTTGACAGAACGATATGTTGCAATGGCTGATCGACGAAGAAAGGAAGAACGAGAAGTTTGATGTCAAGAATCTCATTAGCATGATACTCACAGTCAATTTTGCAGCCATTCATACTTCGTCGAATGTAAGAGAACCACCCTAATGTGTAGTCCTTCTGAACTCACTTCGCATATCTGCCAATAGACGTTCACTCAAGCACTCTATCATCTTGCTGCCAACCCCGAATTCATGGGCCCCTTGCGAGAGGAGGCGGAAGCGATTCTACAAGTCGAGGGCTGGACGAAGGCTGCGATGGGTAAAATGCGGAAACTGGACAGCTTCATGCGCGAATCACAGCGTCTTAATGGTATAAGTGGCAGTACGTTGAACAACTATCTCGGTCAAATTCAGCGACTGATGCTGCGTTGGTTTTCTATCTTAGCCTCTGTTATGCGCAAGACCTTAACCAGCATCAAATTCTCGAACGGCGCTGTGATCCCACCTAACTCATTCATAGTTGCGGCAGCCACGGGTACTCATTTGGATGAGGACAACTACGAGAATCCCGAGATCTTCAACCCTTGGCGTTTCTCCAACATGCGTGAGGCGGAGGGTGAAGCACTCAAGCATCAGTTCGTCAGCACGTCGTTAGACTATGTGCCCTTTGGACATGGCAAGCACGCTTGGTAAGCGCATCCGATTGCGATGTGCCATTCGCAAATATTGATCGGTATTTTCTCAGCCCTGGAAGATTCTTTGCCGCTAACGAGCTGAAGGCGATGATGGCACACATCGTCATGAACTATGATGTGAAGTTCGAAGACGAAGGTGTCCGTCCTCCAAACATGTGGTTTGGAATCAACGTGATACCGGATCCGAGGGCCAAAGTTATGTTCAGAAAGCGGCAGAATTGAACATTGTCTCTCCAACGAATGCTATCTGCATGTATGTTATTGCTCCCTTCAGGTCATACACCGTCGTTCTATTTGCCATGTACGAGGCGTCTGAAAGATTTAAAGACTGGATCTGGGTTGTGGCGTGCCTTCTTGACCTTCTTGTCTCATAGTGCATGTGCGCTGTACGGGCCGCTTTGTCAAGGTATGCAGAGTCTATCGCACACGTCTATTTTGATAAAAATACTCTTTAGGTCGACGGATATGATACCGTGCCCAGAAGAAGCTTTCAATCACAACTCATAAGTCATATGGTCCTAGGCATCGCACCAATGTCCGCGATCCCGGTTCATTCACTCCACAAGCTTTGATGGTTGTCGCCCATAGGTTACTGTCTGCGAGTTATCGAAGAGGCAGATCGGTTTGCTGACTTGAAACGGTGAATGACTTGCTTGTTTTCGCTATTTTATGCAGCACCCCTCGGAGATTTTAACGGCTATGTCATAGGTGCCTTATAGCCCGGCAGCCATCATCATCAACCTCACCGCGCAGTCGATGACTCCAACGCGCGACTCGCCCTCACCTCGCTCTCACTCGTTCATTAGAAACAGGTAGTCGTGATGACGTTTATGCGGATGCGTTGAAGGTACGATAAGCCACTCTTTTCACAGTACAAAGCTGACCATACAAGTGGCCCATGTCAAGATGTTCATATCGTAACGTTCGATCATAATGCAAACGGCCGTATATGGCATATGATTCTCTCCACACCAACACCGCACTCTCAAAGTTCCCGCTATATATAAGCCTATCTTTCGAAGCTTTCACTCCACACCCCACGATGTCCGTGGCAGTATATACGCTCGCAGCTTCCGTGATACTGCTCTTCCTCCGGAGCCTCTTCAGTCGACGAAGTGTATGTTCGTCTCTCGCTTACATGTCAGAAAGAAGGAACTGACGAACACGTACAGCTACGCTCGATCCCGACAGTTGGTGGCCCCTCCGCGCCCTTGCTATCGTATATCGGAGCCTACAACTATGTCCACAATTCTGTCGCTATTCTGCAAGAAGGGTACGATAAGGTCAAGATTCGGTGCTTTTGATAGTTATTACTCTTACACTTGTGACTTAGTATAAAGGCAGGACGTTCAAGATACCCATGCTAAGCAGATGGCTCGTAGTCGTCACTGGGTTCATGCTTGTCGATGAAGTACAAAAGCTCTCCGATGATCAAGTATCGTTCCGCGAAGCATCGGGGGAGGTGAATACCACTTCTCACTTGCTACCATGATTTTTGTTATATTTAACCCTGCCTCAGCTAAGCAGCGTCAAGTACATATTTTCACCGGCTGTCAGACAGAACCCTTATCACATCGGCATCATACGCCAACAGCTCACCCGGAGTCTCGCTATGCTGTTTCCCGAAATTATAGACGAGATAGCAACGGCCTTTGAAGAGTTAGTTCCTTGTACCACAACCGGTGAGCAAGAGCATCGATCGCGGCCTCACTCGTGTACTGATAGCTCCCTTTCCAGACTGGACCGGTATAGATGCATTGGGCACTGCAAGACGCATCGTTTCACGAACTAGCAATCGAGTCTTTCTCGGTCTTCCTTACTGTACGTACGCCAGTTTCATTCTCAAAACGTCGTTTACACTGAATCATGGTCAGGTCGAAACGAAGAGTACCTTCAGATATTGTTAGGCGTTGCTGCAGCAATCGCAAGGGGGCGCATCTGGATCGATTTCTTTCCACAGTTGCTCAAGCCGTACGTTGTACACCCTTCCATCTAACAACTCGAGAGCTGATCTTGGGCGTCTAGTTTGGCTGCGAAAGCCATCACAAATATCGACAGTCGCGTGGATGACGGTATCAGGTGCTTGCACGAACTTCTTTACAACCGCATTCGGGAGACAGAGAAGTTTGGTGACGATTGGTCAGATAGGCCGGTCAGTAGCTTCGTCCTGGTCGTTCTACTCGCTCTTGACACTGTGTTACAGAATGACATGCTGCAATGGATCATAGATGAAGAGAGAAAGACGGGAAGCATAAACATCAGGACCGTCGTTCAGATGCTGTTTCTGATCAATTTCGTTGCTATTCATACCTCGACGAACGTACGTTCAGTAACTACTTTTTGAGATTCGGGCCTCACGGGACGTGTAGAGCTTTACCCATGCCTTGTATCACGTTGCCGCCAACAGCGAATATCAAGAGCAGCTGCGAGGGGAAATTGAAGCCGTCGTCCGAACGGAAGGATGGACGAAAGCTGCTATGGGCAAAATGCGCAAGCTAGATAGTTTCATGCGGGAGTCACAGCGTCTCAATGGTATCAATGGCGGTATGTCTCCTAAGCTACCGTTTCTGGACATATAGTAACCTTGCCATCGGTAACAGTGGCGTTGAAGCGCATGGTCATACAAGACTTGACTTTATGCGACGGAACGTTCCTGCCTGCTGGGACGATCTTTGTCACTCCGGTTCACGCAATGCACTCTGACGAAGACAATTATACCAACCCGGATGACTTTGACCCATGGAGGTTTTCGAATATCCGTGCAACGGAGGGAGAAGACTTGAAGCACCATTATGTCAGTACGTCGACCGACTATATCTCCTTCGGGCTTGGACGACACGCATGGTGAGTACATACAGCGTCATGAACATTGTACTGTAAAATGATCCCACCGTAGCCCAGGGCGCTTCTTCGCAGCAAACGAGCTGAAGGCAATGTTAGCGCACGTCATCATGAACTACGACGTGAAGTTCGAGAACGAAGGTGTCCGCCCTCGGAACAAATGGTTTGGGATGTCGTTGGTGCCAGATCCCACCGCTCGAGTTTTATTCAGAAAGCGTCAGACATCGAGTACGATGTAGCATCGCCGCGCATTTCTGTATGCTACTGTAGAGATATTCGCTGCTATCTCAACTGTATTGTGAGTCGAGGAATACGTCCGGAAATGCAATTCAGCTAACAAGGCACCAGAGTAAACTGTAGTATTCATAGCAATAGCATTCCGACTCGGACAAAATCAACGGCAATATTACCCTCGACGTTCATTTGACCCAGCGACACATATCGAGCCCGCGCCGTGGTCGCCTAACTCCAGCCATTCACAGTGTTCATCGTGCACTCCTTTCAACTTCTTTGGACGCAGCCGCCCAGCAAGGTTCCCATTGACTCAAGCCAGCGCTGTAATCGCGCCGTTCAGAAGGCATGTGTTTCGCTCGCGACACAGCTACTGCATCTCGCGAACATTGTTCTGTCTGCTCTGCTCTCGAGAATGAAACACTCGGAAGCAGCGTTTGCGGAGCAAGTTTGGTATATATACCCCTCTGCCATCGCGGGGTTCTCAGTGTAGCAATATGCCTGACTTCAATCCGCCTGATACGTCCATCGCAGTCTATCTGCTCGCCGGGGCAGCAGTTCTCATCTTCTTCCGTTACTGGCTCAGCCCTCACAGGGTACGTCTCTCCGTATTTCTTTCACTCGCGTCTAATAACGACTTATACCCCATAGCTGCGAACTATCCCAACCGTAGGAGGACCTTCTGCACCCATCCTGTCGTACATCGGTTCCTATAACTATATCCATCACAGCCGGTCGATTCTCCAGGAGGGCTATGACAAGGTTCGTATACAGCGATCCTTATCAAAGCGCATCCCTGACAGTGTATATTCAGTATAAGGGCGGCATGTTCAAGGTGCCGATGCTGGAGAGCTGGCTTGTGGTTGTGACCGGTCCTAAGCTTATGGACGAGCTTCAGCGGTTCTCGGATGAATATGTGTCGTTCACCGCTGCTAACGCCGAGGCGAGAATACCTATAATGTTTGCGTAGTCTTTAGCTGACCATTATTCCGCGATAGCTGAGCAGCACACGCTACATCTTCGGTCGTCAGGTCCAGGAGAACCCATATCATATCACTGTCGTACGCCAGCAACTCACGAAGCACCTGGTCTCTATATTCCCGGATGTCTTGGATGAGGTGACTTCGTCTTTCAACGAGCTCATCCCGGTCGATGCCAAAGACCGTAAGCCAGCTACTGCTCTGAGTGCTGTGTCGCACTGATATTGATCACGATTTCTACCATGGCAGGGTGGGTTGGCGTTCCGGCTATGTCTATGATCAGACAGGTCGTAGCCCGTACCAGCAGTCGAGTATTCTTAGGTCTGCCTTTCTGTGAGTGACCCGTACAACATCCACACTCCATAAGCTGACATACGATAATTAGGCCGAGACCCGGAGTACTTGGAGCTTGCTACCAGCGTCACCAAGGACTTCAGCAAGGCTCGTATCGTAGTTGGGATGTTCCCGTCCTTCTTGAAGTCGTGAGTCGAATAGTGCGCTTGAAGCCTTGATGTGCTGAACTAGCGTTCCAAGGCTTGCTGCTAAATATATCACTAATTTCGATGATCGAGTTGAGCAAGGGTGGGGGATAGTGAAGGACGCCGTGACTAGCCGGCTGCGAGATATGGAGCGATTCGGAGACAAGTGGGCAGACAAGCCTGTAAGCTCTCTGTCAATTCTCGATTTTACCTCCGTACAGACACTAATATTCTACTTATCATAGAACGATATGCTGCAATGGATTATTGACGAAGAAAGGAAAACAGGCAAGATCGATCCTAGGAATATTGTCCGTATGCTGCTCCTTCTAAACCTAGCAGCTATCCACACCTCTTCAAACGTGAGGTTTCTACTGCATCGCATTCATCAGTGCTTACACTCACCTATGATACTGATAGAGTTTCGTTCACGCGTTGTATCACCTCGCTGCCAGCCCTGAGTACATGACAGTGTTACGAAAAGAAGTTGAGACGATTCTCCAGGAAGACGGATGGACAAAGCTTGCCGTTGGGAAGATGCGCAAGCTCGACAGTTTTCTACGCGAATCTCAGCGCATGAACGGTAACAACGGCAGTGCGTTCTGCTCACCTTTCCGTATGCCGCGTTCAAGGCTGATGTCATAATTGCCCAGTCTCGCTCAAGCGCATGGCACTCAAGGATCTCCGATTCTCCAACGGGGTCACGATTCCGGCCGGCACAATTGTTGTTGCAGCGTCGAACGCTACGCATATGGACGAAGAGAATTACACTAACCCAGATGTCTTCAACCCGTGGCGCTTCTCCGACATGCGTGACGAATCCCCGGATTCGATGAAGCACCAATACGTGACCACGTCGGTTGATTATGTGTCATTCGGACATGGAAAGCACGCTTGGTAAGGATAACCTCCGGGAAGTTACGTCGGTTGCTTACCATGGACTTTCTTGTCAACTTTATAGTCCAGGACGTTTCTTCGCTGCCAACGAGATCAAAGTGATGATGGCGCACATCATCATGAACTACGATATCAAGTTCGAGAACGAAGGAGTTCGTCCGGCTAACAAGTGGTTTGGTTTGTCGCTTGCGCCTGATCCTACAGTGAAGGTGTTCTTCAGAAAACGACATGGACAGTTTTAGCCGGTGATTGAACGAGCTTACCTTGAACATGCTTCAACAGCATGACGTCCTCTAGGATAACTACACATACGAATTCGCTTTGTCTACGTTCATCGTTACTTGTACATAATAAACTCCACGCCTGTCTAATGGAGCAGAGAAGATGTTGTCGTTGAAATTGTGTGACAGCAAATGGTGAATGACGTGTCCCCAAATAGATGCAAACAACGCGTCACGTCGGGATTCGCGCTGCTCGGCTCCCCCGAGCTCGAGGATATCAGGCCGCCCAGCACCTTTTTGAGCGATGACGCGCCCCGCCCCACTCTATCGCCCCACTGAGCAGCAGGGCGCACGGACCACGTCTTAAATACCCCGCCTTCCATGCCGTGTCCCAATTGCTCTTGTCCCCCACCCCGATGTACTCCGCCTCTGCTCCCTATAAGCTGGCGGGCTAACGACACAGTTCTTATGTTTTCTCCCCGCTTGAATTCCTTGGAGACAAAAGAAGTTGTCCTGAATATCTCGGTGGCGCTTTGCGCCAGTACTTCCTCTACTTCGTCCACCCGGACACGCGCAAAACAGCCTGCATGTGGTGTTTGTTCTGCGGAACTTCACGGGCCGGGCTGAGTTAGGAGGTGCGAGTCTAGTCCTCGGGACTTGCAGGTGATTGGCTTTAATTAAAGAGGTCTAAGCGGGTACGTTTGAATTATCGTGGCCAGTCCCGACTCCTGAGTGACTGATGCACGCCTAGTGGCGCCGCTGACACTAGTAAGCAATGCGCCAGGTGTTAACGCCCTTCTGTGCCTCCTGTATGCGCGCGAAGTAGAAGAGTTCTGGTGAATGGACCGTTTCCTGCTGCCTCGCCAAGGGACGGCCGCAATGGGATGTTTCTGCGCCCGAAGCCGAGTAAAGCCTACCGTCGGATTGGATGCGTGCCGGCTGGTGCGGGGTGAGGCAGGTCTGGAGGAAGAAGCATGCCTGCATTTGGGCGGGGAACCCGAATGAGGCAGGCGGGGAGCGCGAGCGCCCAGGGCTAGGCCGTGGACAGCAAGGCCGAATGCCGTGGAGTGGGGGTGGGAAGTTTCTGCACACTGGGACCATCACGGCCGTTGCGTAGGCGAGAGCTGCCATCACAATCAGGAGCGCACAGTGGTGAGTGAGGACGTGACGTCAGACGGGGTCAGGCGGTCGAAAGGGAACGAACGAGCCAGAAATACGCGGCAAGGCGAGTGCTCACTGTCTTTCGAATTATACACAACCCCCGCCCCCTCGCCATATCGCTGCTCCTCGACATCGGCCTGCCCTGTGCAGCTAGTCTGGATTGGCCGAAGGATCTACACTATAGCCGGCTCGGAGACGACCTCCGGCGACCATGCTCGCTACCACAGTGCCGCGCCAGGGGAACTTCCTCTCTCTCCAGTCCGACCCGTGGCAAGCTTACCATCCCTCCTCCGTCCCTCCTTCGTCGTCGACCAGACACAACTCGCGCTTTTCCGATAGCGTCCGCCGCACATCGATAAGAGATAGGCAGCAGCACACGACTCGAGGCGTCATGCTCTCTGAACCCGCACGCTCTACACCCGCTTTTACCTCCATCTTTGGTCCTCAAGCAGACTCCACGTCTCTCAGTGTTGCCCCAGCACCATCCTTCAAACACGATGGTTCCTTGCCGAAGCTTGCAACTCGCAATAATGAAAGCGCCGATGCTCGCAATTACATGCTCGCAAGCATGAGCACAAACGATACCACGCCGTCCCCCTCATCGAACCCTGCACTGATATCCGCTCCACTCCAATGTGAAGCGATTGACAGAAGCTCTTCGCGGAAGGTCACTCTAACACATTCGCCATCCGCTCGCGAGAGGTCTACCCTAGATGCGGTATCTTCATCTACACGTGCGTATCCTTCTATCCTTCTTAACTTCTTTTTATTCGGTTTTGGTTCATTTTCTCGCTTTCGTCGCTTTTGTTTTCTACGCTTTATTTGCATTTTCAGCTATCTCAACCACTTTTCCGCTGGCATCTTCTACGGCTGCATCGTGTCGTATGGTCTCCACACCCATCACGCGAGACATCGTGTTCGCCCGCTACCCCCGCATTGCATGATGACATTCATTGCGACATCACCTCCCACCCGCCGCTCGGTCTCAGTGTCTGGTTACGTTATTCCCGCCCCCGTGTCTCCAATCCAGCCTAAAGCGCCGCCGACTATATTATTTGGCCATACGTCTATGCTCAATGCGCACACGGAATAGGCTTCGAGCGTATGGATCAAGGCCTTCGCGGGCTACCAATTTGTTTTCCCCACTTCCCGTAGTCGCGACTGTTTCCCAACAAGCATCCAGATTTTCCACTCCCACACCCCGCATCAAATTGGCCGTATATCCGTTCCCGCACACCCAAAGCGCTAGCGTCGGTAGCATACCGCCCGCACATACGTGCCTTATTGGATGTCGAGAAGCTTATTGTGCCGGAGCTGTTGCTCCTCACCGGTGGCTGTGCGGCTTCCACGGAAGTTTGCGACGCACGCCCGTTCTCGATCGACGGCTTTGCACCTCTGTTCATCTCAAGTTCTTGCTCAAGGACTCTGAGCAGAAGGAGGGGATACTCTGAGGTGCATATTTGGGCATTCGCTTGGTATGTCTTCTACGTTAACCACACCAACTATCGCTCATCCAACCATAGTTACAACAGTATCGGCACCCTCTGCCTATCTAACCTTTCTGCGTTCCACGTCGAATTCCCCAACCCTTCTTCTTGTATCAACGCATCAGCAATTGGCCATACGAACCACGCATTTCATTCAATACTTCCTTGCCCCTCCCACATATTTGTAGGCGAAGCTTGGGACGCCTGCTTGTATCGCTGGCGGGGATTTGGCCGCTGGGCTCCTCGGGACTGGCTCTTCTGTCTTGCTGAATCAGCCTGTCCACTCGTCGCCACGTCGCTTTATCTCAATATCGGGCCTTCGCCGTAACTATGCGCCGCAGCAGCACGGGAACGCACGTTGGATGCAGTTGTATGGGATGACCATGCCCGGCGCAAATCACGCGTCTGCACCATGCTGCTGTTTCACCACGACCTAACCGCAACTGTCGCTATCACCGCCACTCGCGATATCTGGCCTCAGAATTCAGCAATTGCACTCGTTTCACACAACCTTCCATTCCCAATACACGTCATTAATATCCCTGCTTGCATTTAATGGTGAATGGGCGATACACGATACCGGAGGCTAGATACTACGTTCTGCAACATACACGCTACTACGCTGAGTTTGATATAACGACATAACATTCCATTCCTTGGGTGCCACACCGCATACTTGCTGGTATCAACACTTTGGATCGCTCTCATAGTGCTCGGCAGGACCTTCCCTTCTGTATATCGTCTGGACTATTGCTTCTTATTCCGCCGTTCCTTGGTGATTTCGTTTCTCCGGATACCGCTTTGGTTCTGGGTTCTCTTCTCTTTTCATTTGTAGTTGTTGATTTCTGTCGGCTCTTGCCTTTTGGTGTGCATACACGCATACCAGGAGAGCTTCTTCTTGCACGTTCCTTGCTTTTGTACCTGTCCTAACGTCGTCTTCTTCCCCCTCTAGGACGAGGATCCGCTCCTGTCTCAAGGGGATCCACGTCGACTGCCACGGCTTCGCGCAAGGCCCACACGACCGACGGGCACGTATCTGCGTACCGTGGACGCTTTGGAGTCAACGACGACTTCGAAGACAGCGACGAAGGGGAGATAGGCGACGAGAGCGACGAGGACAGCGACGAAGGCTTCGACGACGAGTACGAGTACGACGGTGCGTTGTGCCATTCTGTGCGTTGTATGCTTGTGCTGACGCTGGCTCGTTATCTTCGAATAATACCCTGGTATCGGTCGTGGCATCTTGCGCCGGGAACGATACCTTGTTTACGTATGCCGCGTGTGTTGCGTGCGTTTGGAACGGCATGGCTCCACAGACTACTCTCGCTCCCATTCTCACGAAGACGCAGACGTCGAGTCCGACGGTGGCGACGACGACGAGCACACACAGGAGGAGCTCGCGGAACTCGTCGACGGCCCACCCTCCGCCCTTCCCATCCCTATACCCAAGGCTGCACGGTTCACCGACGGCCCCGATTCTGCAACCGTACCTACGACACCTCATTTCGTCTGTGCATCCCCAAAGGCGCTCCCCCCACTTCCTATCACGTCGTTCCCACTCGAGGAACGCCTTAGTGCACGCACGCTGCAGCCGAGCCTCTCGAGACGCGATCCACGGCGAGCTGAGGCTCCCCGGCGGCCGACGCAGACTGCCACTCTGCCGACAAGACGCAGGGAGAGGAAATACAGCATATCCGATCCGGGACACACCACCCTGTCGTCCTCCGCGCCCGCCGCTGCGTCGCTCGCGGCACTCGCGCACCTTTCCACGATGCCTTTCCACTCGACTTCAAATCGTGCCTCATGGGCGTCGTCGATATCGTCCACCAACCCTAACCTCGGGTACGCCTACCCGACTGTTGAGACGATCCTTGATTTGGGCGAAGGGCCATCGTCGATGCCAGCGAGCGTGGGTGGTAGAGAGGATCTGTATATGTGGGCAGAGCCCATACGTCGCCGGGCGTTGTTCTATGGCTATGACAGCCAGCCAGGGTCGGCAAATGGGTCAAGCGTGATGAGCGAGGGAAGTTCTGGGACGGTGCGAGCGGGCCCGGATGGCGGGATCCTTTTCCCGCGGCAGGCATCGATGAGCTCGATGCCGCTGCCGATGTCCATGTCCTCGCCCCATGTCGACCGCATTCGCGACGCGAGCCGTATACACGCTATGGAGGCCGCGAACGCGACGCGCATGTCGCTCGCGCCGTCTTTTTTCTCAGTCGCTGCGAGCGGGGCTGGGGAGAAGCGGAAACGGAATAAGCTGCGCAAGTTGCCTCCAGAAGTGAAGGCGCATTTGGCTGCGATGAGAGAGGACGATGAGGAGGGCTTGTGGGTAAAGCGTAAAGGGAAGGACAAAGGCGACCGAGCTCGGAGAAGTTCGGTCAGTGTGGGGGATGTGGTGCACGCGAGGGAGCGAGAGGGCAGGAGAGAGCAATGGCGCGTACCGTCATATATCGTGGATGAGCGAGGGCTTGAGGAAATGGGAATGCGGATAAGCGTGGAGGAGTACCGGTATGACTCACATCGAGAGCCTTTCGTGGACCGGAGGTCATGGGTTGAGTATGGTGCGGAGGGCGAGGTGACGAGCGGTGAAACAACAAGGGAGATCATACCTCGGGCTGCGCTGCTGGGTAGGAGACGCGACGAGATTGAGCAGGAGCGGGCGAGACAGGACTCAAACGGAGACGGCGCAGCTGCAAAGAACGTGGAACTGAAGCTCAAGCTAGACACGGACTTACCGAAGGAGCGAGGGCGGCGGATGAGCGTGACGTTTGACGAGATGTCGTTGGCGCATACGCACTCGCCCGACAGTCTGCCCATGCCTGCTGGTAAACGGAGCATGAGCGACGATGGGCACTTATACATGGGCGCAACCTCAAGTATGTTTTTCTCGGTCATCGCACATAGACTGAAACTGACTCATCGTGCACTTAGGCACGCAAACCCCTCCTATCCGGAGAAGCGTCACCAGCAGGAGTGGTACCAGCAGTTCTGCTTCGCGCTCGGGATCGTCCTCAGTGTCTGCTTCAGCTGCGAGTACCGCTCCTACGAGTCCAGGTGTCAGTGAAGAGGGACGATACACGACCCCCATAACAACCCCGGAAGATAAGAACGGATACTTCTCTGGCGGAGAGAAAGACCAGGATAGCCGGCGGGCGTCGTTAGCAGGTCCTGATCGCGCACATATGTCCATGTCAACGTCTCGGGTTAACCTAGTGCGAAACATCAGCGGGCAGGGCCAGGGAGGCGGACAGAGGCCGCGGAAACTCATGAAGAAGCGTCCGGGTAGCGTCTTGTCGGTGTCCGCCCTCTCTGTTTCGTTGCCAGTGTTGTCTCCAATCGGCGCCGACAACGAGTTGAAGAAGACGGTGGTGTCTGTGGAGGAACAAGAGGCCAAGGACGTTGACTCGGGCACCGAGAGGGAAGGAAAGCCTACTCGCACCAGGAGTATCCTGGGCATTCGCCTGAATGCGAAGACATCGAAGCGGAAGTCCCTTGCGGTCCTGGATGAAAGCGAAAGTGGAGGAGAGCCCGGTGAGGTCCGGATGCTTCCACCGGTGAGGTCGTCGTCACCACTCTGGGCTGGATGTAGCGGAACGGTACGTACCATCCGTCGTTGTCCCAGTGCTGGCTCTGACTGTATCGTCACGGTAAGATCTTGAGCCCGTATCGCCAGTCGACAACAGGGCAATCGCCTTCTCAAACGCAATCGCCGGTGGAGTCGCCACCACAGCCACCAAGCACAACGAATGCGCTTGCGTCCCTTGCTTTCACCGGCAACTCTACGCTTTCCTCGAGTGCACTTGCAGCATTGACGTCGCGCCTCTCGCAGCACGAAGAGGCGAACCTGATAAAGGACTGGCACGATGTGGGGCGGGAAGCGTTTGACCCCTACGCTGACCACGGCGCACGACGAAGGAGCAGCACGAAGAGCAGAGAAAAAGAAAGCAAAGAGGACCAGGAGAACGAACCGCAACTCCCAGAAAACCTGGGCGCGACGCTCGCGCGCAAGGCAAAGCAGATCACACGTCGCTCTTCGCTATCGCTTATGCGCTTAGAGGCGCACATGCATGCAGCGCATGCTTCCAACGACATGGCCAGCCCGAAATCGCCTCGCCCTAAATCGAAGTCTGTCCCTGTGTCGGGAACATCAACACCTGCTATGGGTCAAGGTATTCCCCCTGTACCACGACGCAATGGTTCTTCTGCCGTTTCCTCTCCAAACGCAGGCGCGAGTGTACCATCGACGCCGACGCGCCCGGCTATGCCTCGTCGCCGTTCAAAGACGATCTCCGTCGGCCAGTGCCATTCGGAATCCTTAAGGAGGTGGACACTTGCCATGGCGGACGTTCCAGACGAGATACTTGTGCAGGAGCTGGAACGCATCAGACTGGAGGGGCGTGGCAGACGGCGGCGTGCAGCGAGCTCTCATGGCCACGGTACCCTGGAGGGTACGGTAGAGCGAGATAGCAGAGACGCTGAAGCGATTGTCTACGGTGGACCTGGCGCAAACTCGATGGAAGCTGGTGTTTCTCACTCTGGAACTGGCTCCAGCGGCAGCCATGGTCGCCGAACCTACGAAGATGACGCGGCAAGCGTGTACAGTGATGACAGGTCGCTCGACTCCCACTCTCCTGAACATGGCGCGGATGACGATGCCTTCGTCGATGCTGAAGAAAACCCTGATCCGAAGGACGACGCAGAGTGGAAGAGTGCTCGCCGGGCACTCCTTTGCTGTCGCGAGCTTGTGCGTACGGAACGCAACTATCAAGCACGGCTACGCCAGCTACTCGATGGCGATACTGCTGCACCTCCGTCGCCTTTCGTCCTGTCCTACATTCCTGCACTTCTCAGAGGATCAGAAGCGCTCTTGGCCCGTCTGGAAGACGATCCCAGTGCTTGGGGTGTGAGCGCTGCGTTCCTTGCTGTAGAGGAGGAACTCGAGGCCGCATTTGTCGCCTGGTGTGGTGTTGTCGGAGCAATCTTCATCGGCGAAGAAGATGTCCATGAGAAAGACAAATCCAGTAGACTGTCTATGAGCCTCAAAAGCGAGGAGGGCAGCAGCACATGGGGCCTTCGTAAGCGCAGCCGTAGCGGCGTCTCAGTCGTCCGTCTGGAAAGCGTCTATCGTAAGCGCGCTGTTTCCTACGCAGATCCTGACGATCCAGAGCAGCAAACAGGCCTTGGCATGTTCACCGCTGCCCTCGGTACAGGACTTGCATATGGCGTCTCACCGCCTACATCAAATGGTCGCTCTGAACAACCTGAGGACAAGCAAGGCCGGGGCCGTACAGCTGCGTCTGCATCAGGTCCACTGCTTTCGCGGAAGTTCAGTACATGGCGCCGGATGAGTATGTTCTCGTCGTCCACAAGCCTGCTGCAATCGCCTTCGTCTCCTACGAGTTCACACGCTTCCCCAAGCAAGGAAAAGAAGCCTACGGTCAGAGAGCTCGCTATTCAGCCCACTCAGCGCGTCATGCGCTATGTGCTTCAGTACCGAGGTATGTTGCGTTACCATTACTCCGAACTCACATATCTGATCATGGTCCTGTGTGCAGATCTGCTTGAGAACACCCCCATGGAAAGCCCGTCGAGAGGCTTGGTTGAGCAAGCTCTCGAAAGCGCGACCAGAATCGCAGGCAAGTGCGATCGTGCACAGGGCAACTCTGCCTTCTTGCTTCGCACGTAGGCAGTTCAAACAACATTCTTGAACGCACCAGCATTCAGTCACTACACTTTTTAACGACTATCTATCAGCATTCATTCTTGTCAAGTCATTTGTTCACATGCATACCCCCCTCGCTCTCGTCCCTTCCGATGTCTCCTGTCATGCTCTCATCCCTAATTATTGTCATCGGCTTTGTACATCATTTCCCTGTATCCATTACCTGCGTCCTGTTTTCACTCATTTTCGCTTGCTTCCTCTATCCTAGCTTCGAACCTCTGTGCTTCAATACACTCAACCCTCCAGGAACATTCTTAGAATTCTATCGTTCAGGATCACACTCCTTCATTTCATTTTCTCTCGTTCTTCTCAATCTTCGGCGCCTTCGGTGCCTGTGTACAACAGTCAATTTACCAGAGCAATCTATACTATATCCCACTATTACTCTCTCGTCAGAAGTGATTTTAGCGTTGCGTGGAGAACGTGTCTGCGAAGCGAGTATCTCGAGATTCGTGTAAATTGAGCTTCATAGCACAGTACGTAAAACGATTTGCAAGCAAACAATGGATGCCATTCCGCAGGCATCTAGAGAGGTTTATAGACTAGATTGCACTCAAAATCTCGTCGGCATCACGGCAGATCTCCGTAGACGCCAAAATCCGTTGTGAAGGTGGTGTTGTAAACCTAAAATCAGGAAGGGGGGGTCGACCCCCCCTTCCTGATTATAAACGGCTCTCTAGACGTGTTTTCGCACTCCGCTCAGATCCGATCTCACTTCCTCATCTCGTCCTCATTGCTTCATTTTGTGCAGTCCTTCTCTCTGTACTCCCTACGTGCATCTTTGTTGGTGGGATATTCTAGTGCGTCGAGATGGATTTTATTGTCAATAAATGTTTGCTTGAATGCTTCCTAGGACCGTACAATCGATTCAACAAGGCCCTGCTCAACATATACAAGATTATGCACAAGAAACATATCAAAGACAGCTCCGATATTCACCAAAATATTTTTGGATGGCAGAACGTATGCCTTGGTGAGATGACACGGCGCCAAAGTCTTATTCCTTTGCGCAAATCAGCATCACAGTGCGGTGAACAGGAGTCCTAATATAAGGGACAAATTCAGCGATCCTCTTCAGGATATTGCTGTTTTCCCGGTGTCAATCGTACTGTATGCTCTTAAACCATACGTTGACGAGCCTGCCCGATATAATATTGAGCTACGTCGCATTATGCTTTCTATGTTCGCTGAATATACTCATCACCGTACGGAGCATGTTGCGATGTAACAGCACGTTTTCCTACGATCAAAACTACTCATATGTGCTTCGCCAACATATCGCCTTAAGTCAAACATGGCAAGGCATTTATCTTTGTAGCGGAAGACGAACAGTTCGAATATCCCTGAAAATCGTGAAAAATGCAATTTACGAGGTTCGAACTCCGCGCTGGTGCTCGGTCACCGGTCCTCAACGCTACGGTTTCACACATTTCACAAACTCTGTATAAAACTAAGTTGAACCTCCGCTCTGTAATCTGTAACGACTCAAATTCCTGCGGAATGGCATCCAATAAGACGCTAAACTATCAATGACCTGCAGAACGACGGAGTGAGGAGCCGAATCGGTGCTGAGGTGCACTCTCTTTCGTAACAGGTCCGTCCTTGATGATAGGCTGTCCCTCAAACGTGCGGTCTATCGCGAAGTGACTGATATCGTACTCTGGCGCCCTCCCATCCACAAGCAGCTCTTTCAACACGCGCCCGAGCAGCGGCACAAATTTCATCGCCCAGCCAGCCGTGAACACGACAATAGTCTTGTTCGCGTCACTGCCCACTCGCTCAATGTACCGATCGGGCACGAAATCGAGTACGAACATGTTGTCTGCGACGTTTGTCTGGAGACAGGTGCCCGCGAAGATAGGAAGTGGGTTCGGGCCAACGCCGAGAACATGGTCCTTGATCCACGTGCGTGTATTCTCAAGGTCTTCAGGAGAAATGACTGGGTAGGCGCGGTGGTCGGGATCTGCGATGACGTTTGTGGCGGCGTCGACTGCGATGCGACAGAGGTTGGGCGTGCCCCATGGTACAGCAGGGAATCCGTAGAAGAGGTTCGAGACGGGCTTTCCGTTGTGCTCGGAGTCTTCTTCAAATTGGAACCACATCTTGCTGAACTGGATGCTCGAATCGATGGCATAGTATTGATATACCTGGGGTGTAGGGGTCGATGAGCCTGGAAACATTTGGCATGTGCACAGATTGTACTGACCATTTCCCAGATATTGACGGATAACGAGAACCCGAAGGACGGATACAGTACGTGGTTGACATATGCACCCGGTGTCAGCGCAATCTTGTCTGCCCGAAATGCAAACTCCCGAGCGGTGGCACTCATACCCTTAGGATTTCTCATAGTGCCGTGAACGATCCAATTTGCCATCTTGGTCAGATCAGGGCGGATGCCCTTGACAGTGGCGTATTCGTATAGATCGACTCCGCACTCCTGGCACAGGCGATAGAGAGTGCGGAGTAGCAACGGGGTGTTGATGCACCCGTTGTCGGGCATGTCAATACCCACCCACTTATCGGGGAGGTTCTGGAAAGGGAAAGCTTCCTGAATCTCGTCTCGATCCAATACGGTATACTTCATTCCATGCTTCTCCAAGTTAGGAATGGGTCCCAATAGCGTCCCTTCAGGCCCACCTTCCTAGATAGTCGTGTCAGCAAAACCCAAAGCTGAAAGAATGAGTCGCTTGGAAAGCTCACTCCATAATTGCGATCACCGAAGTTAAGTAGTCCTGTCATCCATCGGAGGGGCTCACCAGCTTCTTGCTCGAGGGCATCCCATAGGGGCATAGACTGGACGGCAAGTGTCGCCATGAAGTCTTCAGTGTACGCTGTCCTGAACATTCGTACTAGATCCTGGTGAAGGGTGCGTCAGCCCACGAGGGAAACAACGTCGATGTTATCCATACACCTGAGCTCCCGGATTGGTTGAAATATATAGCTTGCTCGAGAACAAGCACCTTGCCCCCAGTTTTCGCGCATTCCAGCGCTGTAGCAAGCCTAAAGCAATGCACGACATCAATACATGAGAACTTCAAGTGAACACGTTGCTTACCCTACTGGACCGCCGCCGACAACGACGACGTCATATTTGGCAAAGAGGTCACGATCTGAAGACATCAGCAGGGATTGAAGAGAGGGGCAGACGGATTGAACCGGTAGACAAATGGTACTTGAATAAATGGAGTTCGCAACCGGTTGATTCTTATCGGCGTTATCTGGGGTTTCCATGCCTTAACATATGGGCCGAGACACAGAATGAGCCACGGGGTGCGTCATCAGAGGGCTGGAGTGACAGTCGGTGGTTCAACGAGGCGCGTTCAATGCTTGCTGTCCGCTATACACGTCAAGGTACGTGGCGCTATCAATCATAAGCACGCTTTAAGGCTTGATCGATGCATCGATGCGATTCATGGCTACATTCCGGCGACAGGGGATGCACGCTTTGTCGGTCGAGCGTACGTTCCGGTGTACCTTGTGATAGAAAACGAGTGTAGCTCGAACACATGTGGCGCGGAGGTTTTGGACTGACGCAGGATCTAGACCCATCACGCAGGATGCTGGGAAGTGCGTCCTGGTGTACAAAACAGTGTCCGACCGTCCTGGCCTACTTAAGCAGTGAGCACATCAGTGAGTTTTGCAAACTCCAGGACCAACACACGCACCGAGTATGTCTTCGTAGCCTTGTAAATTCGTGAAGAACTAACACAGGCACATAGTATTGAAGATGCCGATCAACTTTGCCGTACGCTCGTCAGCGTATGCCTCCGTCAGAGGGCAGGCGGCCAAAGAGGTCGTACAACAAACCATCGACCTGCACAGAGACATCTTCGAGACTCCTGGCCCACGTGTACCTCGCACAAGAGTACCCCGCACAACTCCTCTTCCCGCGCCGGATCTCCCTCCTTCATCCCTCCCGATTTGCATCGTGGGTGCAGGTTGTGCAGGGCTTTACGCCGCCATGATTCTCGACACACTCGGCATAAAGTACGAAATCTTCGAGGCAAGTGACCGCACCGGCGGCCGTCTCTACACGCATCGCTTCAACGGCAAGGTAGGGGAGAACGCCCCCATCAACGACCCTGCCCGCTACGACTATGTGGATATCGGCGCGATGCGTTACCCGAACATCGAGTTTATGAAGCGCGTCTTCGACCTGTTCGAACGGCTCGAGATGGACAAGGACGGCTTGCTCATCCAGTATAAGTACACAGCCGACAACACGTTCGAGCTGTACAACGGTATACGCCACAACTCGGCGGATCCTACTCAGGAGGACACCTTTGAGGTTTCGGAGGCGTATGGCGGAGCGGTCCCAGACGAGTATGTGGCGCAGGGAGTAGACAACTTGACGAAGGACGTCTTTGGGCCTTTCGCTGAAGACTTCCAGAACCTGCCGTTCCCGGAAGCATGGGCGAAGCTGACGAAGTGGGATCCCTACTCTACTCGCAGTTATCTTCTGTCACAGATGGGGTATCCCGATACCGTGGTCGAGTGGATGGAGACGTTCGAATCCGCGACCGGACTCTACAACGATGCTTTTGTGGAGAGCACTATGGACGCCATGGACTTCGGTTCATCATCTGCGACCAAGGCTGCCGGGACGACCGATCCTAGAGCACAGCTTGATTATTCTTGGTATTGCATCGATGGTGGTTCGGACCACATCAGCACTCGGATGACGAGGAAGATTTTGACGAAGCCGCGAGTTGGTGTTCGTGTGACAAAGATCGCGAGTAGCACATCGACGGGGACGATGATGGTGACCAGTGAGCCTAGCGGTATGTTGATACTGTTTGCCTCATCAATACTGCCGAGCTGATGTATATGCTTTTAGAAGGAGGTCCGGTCGTGACAGAGGAGTACTCACAGGTCATCTGCACTGTCCCGCTCGGCTGTCTCGCTGCAATCGACATTCCCAGAGAGGACATGTCGTACATGCAACGGCTTGCTGTCCGCGCCCTCAACTACGATACTTCGACCAAGATCGCGCTCAAGTTCAGGTCGCGCTGGTGGGAGAACCCGGCGATCATGCGGGACCGTACGATCAAAGGTGGGGTCTCCTCCACCGACATTCCTATTCGCACTTGCGTATATCCATCCTATGGCTTCAATGCGACTGGTCCCGTAACCGGGGTCATGCTCGCGAGCTACACTTGGGCGCAGGACGCACAGCGCTTCGGCGGACTCGCCCAGGGCAAGGGGACGCAAGCCGATGAACGCCTCGTCGAACTCACGCTGCAGAACCTCTCGGAGTTGCACGGTCTGCCCTTGTCGACGTTGAGGGGAGAGTTGGTCGACCACTACGCATACAACTGGCATAACGACCAGTACGCGCGCGGCGCATTCGCGCTTTTCGGCCCTGGCCAATTCGGTCAGCCGTCGCGCGATAACAGTATGTTTGCGAGCATGAAGGCACCTGCAGCGGATGGAAAGCTTCATATCGCAGGCGAAGCGACGTCGGCGCACCACGCATGGGTTCTCGGTGCACTCAACTCCGCGTGGAGAGCCGTGTACAACGCGCTCGGCCAGCTTGAACCGCGGGAGGCAGAAGCGAAGAGAGCATTGCTGGTGAAACTATGGGGTATTCCGGACGAGGAAGACACTAAGGCACTTTTGAAACTGGCCATTCTTGCGCAGTGCAATGTGCTCTAATCCTAAATGTTGGTTTAGTGTTGAATCTCGTTACTGGCAAGCCTATATGGAGATGATCAGCTCCCATAAGTAGCGCACAGACCTTCTACACTTACGATCGTGTTCAATACAGTGTTCAGCACAGCCGACTCACGGTACAGCAGACTATCAAATACTCGTTAGTACAGACGACAAGTGTAGCAATCTTCGCCAATTTACTCACGTTTCGTACGCATATACGATGCCATCCGATGGATACGAACGGTCCATGACCTAGCAGTGATGAAAGGAAGATGTTGCGGAAAAAGCTTGCAAACCTCGAATCGGCAAAAGCCGAATCCCTAGAGCTACGCGCTTCGTGTACTGAGCGATAGTTCGATCCACGCTCGCGGCATTCCTTTCTAGCAGACAAAGATTGTGCAGCAGAACCGGCCATCATCTTGTAGCATATGTACGCATCCAGCCTCGGTCTCATTGCATACTGATAAGAAGTACTACTCCATTGAAAAGGTGGAGGTACGACTCTTGCCTATTCTCAATGCAAGAGCAGTATATATATTGTTGCCTCCACAATACGATTAACGAATGCTCCGCAACAGGCTTGAAAGCTCAAAATGCGAGACAAACATGCTCAGTGAAGATGTAATCCAAGCGTGCCTGCTTAAATAACCGGAACTTGACGCCTGCGTCTAGGGAATGTCTACATCGCCATACCCATCTACAAACGTCATGAAAGCATTAGTTGGCTAGTCAAGGACACAAGAGAGCTGTCAGAACTTACGGATGAGTCAGGGCGAGCCACCTGCGAACTGGCATTGCTCGACGCAACCGACAACCTGTTCACATTTACAGTGCCCGGCATAAGTGGAGCCGGCGGCTGCGAAAGCGCATCCGCGAACTCGCTATGCAGGCTATCAAATTCGCTCAATACCAATGTGAACCCACTCTCCTGGCTTTCGTGCACGGAGACATGCCCGATTACAGGATCAGCGAAGGGATCTTGAGACGCGCGGATCGTGGGCGAGATCGACTGGCGGATGGTACGGCGCGCAACGATTTGAGGGTCCGCGAAAGGATCTTCGAGCGAACCCTCGCTCGTGTATGGTGGATCGCGCACGGGTGGTTCTTCCACAAGTAGACGCGGGCTTACGGAAAGCGGACGTTCCACAGCGAATTGAGACATATCAGGTAGCGTGTCACGGTAAGGACTTGGGTTGACGGGATTCGAATCGCGTGCGTTACCACCACCGAAAGAGGATGCACGCACGGACTCCCAATCACTAATGCTTGAGTTGCTTTGGCGACGGCGACGGCGAATGAACAGGAAAGCACCTAGGATAACGAGGAGCAGGAACCCGGCAGCCCCGCCGACAGCACCTGCGATGATCGTGCTTTTCTGGTTTGACGCAGAAGTTTCATCGTTGGTGGATGTAGGTTTGAGTGTTGTGGAAGTGAGAAACGTGGTGGTTGCAGTAGAGTCTGAAGTGAACGTGTGTGACCCAGAGGTGAAGACATGAGAAGATGTTATTGTCGAGGTTACAGTGGTAGGGACAACGGAAGGGTTGGGAAGAGAGTCCGCGAGCGATGTGCCCGACCTATGAGCAATGTAGGTGTCAGCGGACGAAACACAATCCTCGAGTTCTAGGGCACTCACGTATCGGTGGCGGAGGACAACGTTGACTGGGCATCGAGAGAACGGAGTGACTTTGTCACAGGGACACTGGGTCCCGGAGACACAGACTGCGAGGTTACGAAAGGCGTGCTTATCGCTGTAGGCATTGTTGTAACATTTGCTCCAGAATCAGTTGGTGCAGCAATCGAGACAGAGACCTCGGAACTACAAAGAGATCAACACTTGCAAGGGTTACGCAATCGCAGGTAGAACTTACGCTACAATAGTTCCATTATAAACACTCACAGCGATGGGCTGCGAAACACTGGCAGCACTTGATGTAGTCACTGCGGAAGCAAACGCCGTTGTATCGAGTGTCCCGCTAGCATCGACGGTCGCAGGTGTGGCAGCCGAGATAGAAGCCACAAAAGTGCTCGTCTGGCTTCTGCCCCCTGATTGCGTGGATGCAGCGCCGAGAGAAGTGCTTCCAACGTTCTGGCTCTGCGTAGAAGACGCAAATATGATCGTCGTGCCTAGTGCTTGAGTGGTCAGAGTGACGGAGCTTCGAGTCTCAGCCGGGAGTGTAGAAGATGTCTCTGCGGTACTGACATCAGTCGTAAAAATCTGCCCCGCGCTGCTAATGGTCGTCGCAGAGTTCGTGGATAAGCTAGTAGACGTGAAAGCTCTCGTCGACTGCTCTGTCGAAAAAGTGCTTGACAATGTGATCTGCTCCGTACTACTAGTGGTGACGATAGACGAAGTGCTTGTGTGTACACCATTGCTTGTTGTAGCAGGAAGCAGAGCACGAGAAGTGTCATGGCTAACTGTTGCGGCAGAGGTAGTACCGATGTCACTAGAGGTGGCGACGGCCTGCGAGGAACTGCCATTCACGGTCGAGTGAGTCTGTTCAGCGGTGCTGGTGTGTGAAGTGGGAGGGGAGACAGTATCGGAACTTCCATTGACACTAGTTGAGCTCGTTGTCTTGTTACCACCATCGGCAGTGTTTGTTGTGCGGGGTAGCTCCGTACTCGCTGGAGGTACATTCTCAGTGGACCTTGTCGCAGTTGCCACGGCTGTCGCAAAACTATTAGAGGTTTGCTGACCGTTATGCGGATCTGAGAAGGTGATTCCCCCATGTGATGCGCTCGTCATCGTTTCGATACTCGTCGGAGGTACGCTGTCGTCTGATCTTGCGGTCGTCGCAGTAGCGAAATCGGAAGTGTGATGACCACTCTGTGCGTCCGAAGTCTTGTCGCCTTCATGAGAAGCTGTCGTCGTAGTCTGCGGCCTGTTAGTGGAGACCGACGAGTCTGCTCGGTGCGTGGTGGTTTCGCGCACGGAAGAGCTGCTTGACACTACGATCGAGCTGGTGTCAGTATGGTGGTGCCCACCGGGAACATCGCTGGTTTGTCGGCTACTGTCAGATGTAGTGGCAGGAGGCGGGGGCTTGTCGCTAGTCACCGGAGGTGGCTTGTCAAAAGAGCTCGTAGTGGTCACAGCACTGGCCGAGCTGTCCTTCGACGAACTCGCAACAGTACTCGTCGTGGTGGCAAATGTGGTAAAATGATCGATAGAGCGAGTTGGTAGTGTAAAGACAGGATTTGATCGTGTACTTGGATCTGACGTTGCCGAATGAGTAGCATGACCGTGCTGGAAAGACAGATCGGAACTGGAATGTGTCTGACTAGCCGAAGTGGTAGTCTGCACGGACGAGGGTTCTAGATGGCTAGACGAAGAAGTTGACTCTGAGCTTTGCGCGGTGGAAGTGGAAACAACCGAGCTTGATGAAGTAGTATGTTCGTCGTGCAGACTACTGGTAAACAGGGAGCTCGAGGTATGATCTCCATGGCCTTTGAACCTAGACGTATCGGCACTCGTAGTCGTGAACACCGAGCGGTGTGAGGTCGAGACGCTTGTGCTTTCCTGGGAGCTGGAGCTGGATTGTGCGACTAATAACGATGTGGAAGAAGTCGAGGTATGTTGGCTGGCTTCAAGATTCGTTGTTGTCAATGATGCAAAAGTGCTGGAGCTTGCGCTTGAGCCGAGCTGAGTAGAAGTCGACGAAACGCCGAGTGAGGTGCTCTCTGCCAACGCGGTCGAGCTTGTACTTGTCTCCCTGCCTCTACTTGCGCTTGCGCTTGTGCTGGATACTAGAGAGCTGGATTGTGCAGCTGTGGTAGAACTAGTGCTGACCGTATCGACATTACTCGTAGTCCGAGTGACCGACGACACGCTGTCCACAGTCGATGATGTAGACGCGCTTTCTCGGTCCGCACTGGAGCTCGAATTTGCTGAGACACTAGTGAAGCTCGAAGTGTCAACTGGGGATGACGAACTTGCGCTTAGCGTAGCACTCGCCGACCCGCTCGTCGAGCGCTGGAGAGCGGAAGATGTTCCTGATAGACCCTGGTTCGTAGACGCTGTGGCGAGACCTGAGCTTGAAGTCGCCGACGCGCTTGACAAGACGGTAATAGATGCGGTGCTCGCGGCGCTACTACTGGAAACCGACTCCGAGTGTCCGGGGCTGTTGCTCTGAGAAGACGAAGTGTTTGACGCGGCCGAGGAACCCGTTGCAGTGACAGCTTCACTAGAAGCAACACTCGTCAGCGCACCGGAAACAGTGATACTGTCCGATGCGGAAACGGACACGGATGCGGTGCTGATCGTACTAGAGAGCGTAGTGGACGAACTGCTGAACCGCGTGGAGGATGCGATAGTGGTACTGCTATCTGCATCGGAGGTCGACGCGCTGAATGCTGAAATGATCGACGCCGACGTAGCTTGGCTGGAGCTTAATTCTAACTGCGTGGTAGATGTAGCGCTCGAGGTTGACAGAGCCGCTTGACTAGATAGGGAAGAAGGCGCAGAGACAGAAATGAAGGCGCTGCTGCCCGCAGTGCTGACAGCACTGCTGCTCGTAATTGCGACGGAAGAGACTTCGCTTGTGATGTCCGTAGATTTGACCAAGGAGGCTGTGCTGCTGATGGTCGGCAGTCCTGTCGAGATCTCTGCAACAGATGACTGGGAGGCTACAAAGACGCTGTCCACTGATCCTGATGCGCTTGCTAGTAAAGCGCTTGAGCTACTCGAGCTGCTACGACTGGGCAGGTTACTGGTGACGCTGGAGGTTGCAACGCTCGCGGAGGACTTGACAGCACTGGAGTGCTCAACTGAAGATGTGGAAGAGACCCCAAGTGCCAGGCTCGTCTGACCAACAGATGATGTTTCAGAAGCCGGCAGCGATGTAGATGCGTTCGGACCACTCGGCCATGCATTCGTGGCAGATGCGGAATTCGTGTTCGTAGTCGAGGGAGAACGATCTTGTGGGAGCGAAGTCGAGCTGACCGCCTGCTGTGACGACGCTCGAGGAGCAGTGGTGCTACTCACGAATGTGCTGGTAGGCATGGTAGTAACAGATGGGGCAGGTGTCTGATGAGACTCTGTTGACTATCAAAATATTCAGTATACTTCAGACTGTTAGATTGAGTAAAGACTTGAGACATACGATAGATGAATCTACGTGCTCGCCATGGGAGGCCGAAGAGACTTGGAGGGACGCAGCAGTCTCTACGGCTGAAGATATAGTTACACTGGATTTCACAGCCGACGTGGTGGTAAATGATGCAGAGGATGCCTCGGCAGATCGGGGAGATGAACTGGATGGAAAGATGGATATCAGTGCAGTCCATGATGATCTCAGTAGAGATAGGCACGGACCTAGGGAAATGCACTGAGCTAGACGTAGTCGTAGGGCCCGGGCGGGCAGTACTATTTCCAGGAGGGTTGGCAGGCTGCGAAGACGTCTTGGAGTCTGGAGATGCAGGCTCGGAGTGTGTTCCGGACGTCGTCTTGGACACAGCAACAGCAGAAGATGAACTCATGCTCTTCGCGGGGGCAGCATGAGAGGTCAACGATGCTGCAGCAGGCGTACTAGAGGGCTTTTCAATGCTTGAGGAGTGATCAGCCGAAGAGGTGATCTGAGCCTTGGAGATGAAACAACTTAAGTTTCATTTGACAAGGAAGACAAAACATTTGACAAACGAACCTTCCCAGTCACATCCTCGCCAGCGATGGAAGATGGCTTTGACTGTATCGAAGAAGCTGAAACATGGGCAGCAGAAGCCGAGTGAGTAGGCTCATCACCGGTATGGCCTACAGCGCACAATGGTCAGTCGTATTACTTGAAGGGCACCGTCATCCGATGTGAGGGTCACAACAGTCTGTGCGGGCTGTCTTGACAGTATCAAGCACAAGACTTGGCGTTCAGACGGGTACACGATGCCACTCCGACGTAATAAGTCAATCTGACTGAAAGGCTCACCTGTCACCGCCCCAGCTTCCGCGCTTGCGCTTTCATGAGAATTGGAAACAGGGCTAGCAGACACCGGGTCCGCACGCAAAGAATGGCGACTGAAGAAGCCCGCAAGAGGGGCCATTACGGCGAAGGTCGAACCTAAGATACTGGTCGTGCTAGTACGAGTCCAAGCTCATAACCATTACTGTAGTCATTGACCTCCGCACAGCCATGAACGGCTCAGCACGGAGGGACGGGTCGCTGATGGTGGCAATAACAGCCCCCTCGCGACATGATGCACCTGTAATTGAGAACAGGAATGTATGGGAATCAGGTGATTTTGCAATCATGGGTCATATGGAGGGTAAAAGGGAGACTGTATGCACTTATACAGGTATAGCTGGGCCTTTGAGGATCTAGAAAGGTGTTCATAGTGAGAATTAGAAGTTGGTTAGCAGCCGAGTTCAGACCGTCATGGTTTTGTGTTTTGTGTTCGGCGTTTACACGCTGATGCTCTCACGGCAACTGCCGCTCGGATTCAGATGTGGCTTGTCTGTTACCGTCTGTAATGTTAGGTAGTAGCGACAATGTTCCGAGGTTTGTTTTCTCATAGACTGCCCAGCAAAACAGACAGTACGCATCTGATCGCTATGGATGGATTGTAGCAAGGAGATGAACGCTTTACACGACAAGGCTTTTTAAAGCTCCGCGCTGTCGGACATCGAATCGAGCGCCACCGCCTCGCAAAGCGCCCAGGCGCGTCCTCTAGCTTTGCAGCCTTTGCTCTACCCAACGTCGGCCGTGTCGTCCCCCATACGTCTTAGGATACATCAAGGAAGAGTGAAGATGATGATTTATCACTTCATATGGTACTGTAATACTATCTTGTGCGTCGTAGATCTTTGCTTTTCTCACCAAGTACAGGCTTAAATTTCTGCTGTCCAGTGCCGGTAGTAAAAGTCAGGTAGTCTCGCAGTGAGATATCCCGGAAAGTGCTATCGACCCCGGAAAGTTTGTTCAAGTAAGTAAGTTCGTTATTCCAAAGAAGTTGTGTCTTAAAGTGACGTACATCCTGATACATCCAGTAGTTCTTTGCCTTCGTGGCGCTTTGAACCGAATCATTCTGGGTGGCCCCATGCCCGCGATGCATGGTCATATGGCGCAATTCATCTTTGGGTGTTCTTCTCGCTATCGGCAGACACCAAAAAGAGCGCATACATGCTTGGCTAAAACCCGGCGGCATGGAGGAACCTTGCAATGCACATGTACGTTATCCTAAGCCCGTAAGCTGACTCAAACTGCGTCTTAGAATTCTTGCGAACTAACTACCGCAAATAGCTCATTCAAAAGTCTATCGACGTTCGTGAATGCGGCCATATCGCGACCCCGGACGCATATATGCACGCCTTGGATTGGTGGAACATGCCGCCCCGCGGCTAGGCCCACTCCAGAACCCACATGGGGAATCTCCATAACCCACAACATTCCGATCTTCTGCAGCAGCTACTCTGGTACGTCCATACCAATCTATATGTATTGCAGCAGACAGTGAACCTGGCTCTGCAGTGCACATTTGAACGCGAGCGCTGCTTGCGCATGCAATCACGCAGGCAATTAGTGGATGCCAGTCGGTACCGGTAAGTCCGCGTGCTCACCACATGAGCATTCGTCGCGAAGGTTTGAGGTTTGTCTGCTGGTTACATGAAAACCTTCTAACCTTGGTTTCTCCCAGACCTAAACGCCGCCGATTGACCAGGACAACAGCTCGTCGCAGACCTGAGGCCCGCGTCATCAGACGCCATTGCTCATGGCAAACATCCCGTCACGACCAATCCTCCAAGTGTCACTTGTGCCCTCGCCTCGATTACTCGTGATCGCTATCAGATATGATCTCAAGCCGCCCGTCGACCCAGCAAAAAATGAAATCTCCCTCGGATGCTTTACGCAGCAACGACAAGGCACAATGCAATAGGTCAAGTCTTCGGCAGTTACCTATCACTTTCCCACACCATACTGGGGAAGGCGGACCCAGAATCCCAGATCCACGAGCGCGCCGCGCGGCGGCCCATTGTCTGAATCGTCGACCACTGCGCATGGCTCCCTCCACTCGCAAGTTGTCCGCCCGCCTCGGACTTGATGCCTCCGCGAACTCTAGATGGAGACGCAACGTCATCCCAAGCTTTGCGCCAGGCCGCCGAGCGCACGTCTGTCCGTCCGAACCCGGAAGTTGCCTCGACAGAACGTTCAACAGCATATGAGACTCCGTTCGAACGTCCAGGACGCGCACTTACCCACGCCTCCTTCCGCGGCTTACATACACGGCGGTGTGCATGGCGCGATTGCGCCTGTAACTCAGTTTGGGAGGCCTCCTTGGTAACGACCGGGAGAAGGTCCCATTCGCTCCTGGACGTCCCAAACTCTGATCAGAGATTGGCTTCCAGGCGCGCGGGTTCTCTCCGCTGCACGTCCTGCGCCATACATGGCCGCAGATGACCTCCGCACTCACATCGCGCTCCAAGAGACTCGCCGCGGGATGAATGGACTATGTCTTATTGGGTTCACTGTGTTCTCAGGCCGCGCACACAAGAAGACGAAGGGCCGTGGTAACTGTTACCGAGGTTCCATTAATGTGCATGGGCGCGACCTCAGTAAGTCCTTTATAGGGCCGGTTCATGTCTTTGGCGACGTTCTCAGTCATCCGCCAATGAACCCTATTTGAGAAGCGTCCCCGTTTGCTGGCCTTGGTCGGAAGGTAGGGACCAAGGCTGGCGCAGTATCGTATGTAGCGTACTAAGCGGGCTGCACATGGTGGTCCTCCGTGGTCACCGCTGAGGGGGGCCTCCACGGCGATGATGTGTGCACCGAGGACTACGGACGGAGTGAGAACGACGGCCAAATTCGCACTATAGAACAAGGAGACACGAGAGGTCTCCGGACGCATGTGTCACTTTAGTCTTACGGGGGGGAATCATGTGCATCGGTTATCTCCTGCGCGCACCCTATGCCCATGGCCCATTCCAACGGCAAATTTTCTAGAAACCAGGGTCTCCGTGCGCTCTCTTCTAGACACAAACGACTCCCTTCTTTGAAGGGGACCTCGTGGGGTCACGGCACTCGAGCTGCCAACTATAGCGGCCGGGTCCGGGCCAGGTGTTACCGTGTTACGTTGTGTGTGTATTAATGTCAGGAGGACGCACCTCCGGGAGGAGGGATCGGAGCGAGACGATGCGGGCTGGCTGGTACTGGCTGGGAGCGGCAGAGCGCAGGCGATAACGACGGAGGACGTCGTCGCCGACTCGCCGCCTGATCGACAGAAAGGGAGGATAACCGCCACGCTAGGCCGCGCTGGGCCACGCTAGGGGTACGCGCGCGATGGAAGATTCGAATCGTAGCTTGCGCGCGGGATGGAATGTGCAGCCTGCTCCTTCATGCATGCTGCACGGCCCTGGGTGGGTGCGCGGTGTCTGTGCATGCCTGTGCACTGCACATCGCAGTGCGCATCGCCTCCGTATTTTCCTCGTACATTGCCTCGTCGTCCGGCAGTGCCATCAGCCTGCCAGCGCTGGGCCTCCTTTTGTGTGCGTGCAGACATCGCCCAGTAAGCGCACGTCACGTCTCCCGGATTGAACAGTTTGTCTCCGGTCTCTGGCTTCTCGAAAGGTACCTGGTCGTTCTTTTCTGATTCCCCGGCTGACTCTCTCTTCTTAAGGAGTACTGCCCAGAGACGCCCGCAGCCGGAAGTTCGTCTCTTTGCAAACCTTATACACCGTCCTGGCTCTCCTTTGCTGTGCCCTATCATGAGCAGCAGGCCCTCCTATCCGCCTCCAGGGCGACGTCGCTCCATATCCGACCCCTTGGCCGTCGCGCTCCTCCCTCCTCCCGATGAAACCCAAGCTGAGCGGGAGGGCAGGCTTAGAGCGGAGCATGAGGCAAAGAAGCGGAGCGACAATATCGACAAGATGTTACGCGAAAGCGAACGACAGAAACGCAAGAGAAAAGTGGTCAAAGTCCTCTTGCTCGGCCAGAGCGAAAGCGGTAAGAGCACCACGCTCAAACGTGAGTTGTTTCCTTCTAGACTGCATGCACTCCTCTGCTGTTCATTTCCAATTGATAGGAAATTGCCCGTGGTGCTCATTAGTTACGTGTCTGCACCTCTCAGAACTCGCCCACCGCTGGGTGTCTCGTTCTCTTTGATACTGTGTTTGATTTCTGCATCTGAGACTGGCGGCCTACTGATGCACTGCAAGAGATATCCTGTGCTTGACCCGTCTCAGTTACCGCAGCGCCATCGTTTCCGTATCTTACGAATTGCCGTCTCTCATTTTGTTTTGTTTTCTGGCTTGCGAGCATCTTGCGTGCTTTCATGGGCTCGAGCCCCGTTCCTTGCGATAGTCGTTGAGGCCGTCCATCCCAACGAACCTCTCCAACGAACCTCTTCCAGTATTTCGTTCCCGCGCGTTCTCGATCCGCCTTGCGTGCTACATGCTAACGTCACCCCAGAGTTCCAGTTGCTGCACACCCCAGCCGCCTTCAACGCGGAACGCATTGCGTGGCGATTTGTCATCTACCTGAATCTGCTCCGCTCCATACGAAGGTTAGTGCGAGAATCGGTCTCGATGATGCTCCCGTACTCACCGCCGCGACATATATGCAGAATACTGGATGCGATCTCTCCGGAGCACGACACCGCGAACGACGGATTTGACGAAGCTGACGAGTACGACTGTACCGAGCCAGCCTCTATTATCATCAGTCGCAGCGGCAACGGCCATGCGCCGACGTCGTCGACATCGTCGAATCATGGTGCCCCCGACTACGAGCGATACCTCAGGGCTCTCACGCCGCTTCTCGAACTCGAGCACCAGCTGATGCTCCAGCTCTCCGACCCCAAGGACAACGAGGAACACGAACCGACGCACCTTCCAGAACAACAGCCGTGGAAAGACCCGAGGAACGGCCAGCCTAAACGGAATGGCAACGCTAGTGGGGGTTCTCTGCCGAAGATTGTTATCCCGTCTGGCTCACGTTCTCTACCGACATCACCAGTGTCTCCTAGCTTGTACAACACCCAAGAATTGTCCGTGCGTGCCGCCTCGGGCTGGAAGAAGCACCTTGCACTGCCGCTACTGAGCCAGAGCCAGAAGGTCGAGCACTCGGGGGAGCTGCGCGGGTGGTGGGAGAACCCCAACGACCCGGTGCATGTTATCCACCGATGCGCACCCGCCATGATCCAGCTGTGGAAGGACCCGAAGGTCAGGCAGAAGTTGTCGGAGAGGCGACTGAGGCTGGAGGAGAGCAGCGGGTTGTACGTTCCCATCCTATCTGTGATATATGTCTTCCGGATATTTTGTCTCTGATCCCGCTCTTCTGCACAGCTATCTCGACGAAATTGAACGGATCACGGCCTTGATGTACTTTCCGCGAGACGGTATGTGTTTCGGTCATTGGAGCATCCCGTGGGCTGTACCCTCTTACACGCTGCGCCGGACAGATGATGTCCTGAAGGCACGGTTGAAAACTACCGGCGTGGTGGAGCACACGTTCAGCCTGACCAGTGGCGAGTTCAAGGGCGTCGACTGGAAGATTTACGATGTCGGCGGGTCGCAGCAACAACGGCATGCCTGGGCCCCTTACTTCGATGATGGTATGTCCATGCGACATGTTATCCGCTCTCATGCCCTGCCCATGTGTCACATTCGTTTTTTTGACCACTAATTGACATGTCTGTTTCTAGTAGATGCTATCATATTCCTCGCACCCATAAGTGCCTTTGATCAGGTACTGGCGGAGGTACGTCCAGTGCATCGGTCTCACGCGGATCAGGCCGTACATTTACAATCTCTGTCGTGTAGAACCCCGTTGTCAATAGGGTACAGGATTCCCTCCAGCTCTGGAAGCAAGTCGTTGCGAACTCTCTTCTCGCCTCTGTCAATATCATCTTGTTCCTGAATAAGGTGGGTGTAATATTGGTCACACGAGCAGGAATCTTCACTCATTCGATGTCGTCGGGGCCGTACAGTGCGACTTACTAAAAGTGAGTGTTCACGACACATGTTTTCGCGTAGATCCTCACAACTCTCACTACAGAGAAAGCTAGACAGTGGGATACAAATCAGGAAGTATATGCCCATTTACCGCGACAAGTCAAATGACTTCGAGTCGGTCAGACATTGTACGTACTCTTCGCTCCCTATTGTCACCGCTGCGTTCAACTTTGGTGCAGGGTTCAGGAACAAATTCGGCGTCATTCACCAAACCTACTCACCCGATAAGTCCCGAGAACTATACAGTGAGCTTGTGCTGAGAATCAATGGAGCGGCAACGATGAACTCAATCTCTGCACTAGTACATTTTACTTCCGTGATCAATACCCAGCAAACGCGCACTATCATCTTGACAGGTAACCTTACCGTTCCTACATCCCGGCCCATGACTGATGTCTCCCATTCATAACAGTACGAGACATCATCTTGCAAACCAACCTTCGAAGCACCGCTTTGATGTAGAGGGACCGCTTTGAGAGTCCACTCTTGTAACCGTGAGAACAAATAATCTGTCTTTCCTTTCCTTGTCGACCTTGTTCTCTTGTTCCCATTTACTTCAGATGTACTGTAACAAGCTGTAGTATAATTTCTGTCTTGCTAGCATTTACGGATCTCAGTTATATACCTCTACATACCCTACAGCCTGTACCCGTAGTCATACCTTCTTACTCAACTTGTCCACCTTCCACTTCAAGTCCTGCTCATCTTGCGTTGCGTTGCTACCATCAGAGATACTGAGACTTTGTTGTCGTCGAGGCCGTGTAAATCAAATTTTCCTTGCACTACTGAACACCGCTACGAACAAATAGCAGCCTTTTCGAGCCTCGAGGTCGCTAGTGATCTTGTTAGCTAGGCGTGCCTAAGATCTTGTGGGGTGTTGTGGGTGTGTGGGTGCTCTGAATCATTAAACCGAGGCAGGCTGCACCGCAATCGCAATTTCTGGTCGGTGGGATCAAGATTCTCCTGCCAGGAAGGCGCAACGTTCCCCATCACCAGGCCGTCTTTGACGAGTCAGCATGCTTGGCTGAGCTCGCATGTCCGCTAGGCTGACTGCCGTGCGCGGTCTCTGTCGATGGCCGCGAGGTGTGAGCGAAAGGGACCGTGTTTCAGCTTTTGATGATGGTGGCTAGGTCAATGTCGAGTGACCCGAGGGCCGAGGAGGAGAGCCGCTGCCGCCAAATCGCACGTAGGCGCGCGGATCTGATAAAGCCGAATCGTAAATCAGATCCGCCATGTTCTCTGCTCTGCGAGTCTGCGCGCCGGCTCTCGCACGGAGTCGCGTTCTTGCCTCTCAATCTCTTCGACTTTCGTCTGCTGTCGTCGCCAGTCGCACCATGGCCACTACTACGCACGCCTCGCTCACCCCGGTGACCACCATGAGTAAGGACGCGTCGTATTTCGTGGTTAGTCGAAGCGCGGTCGTTCTCACGGAGATATGTGTGTTCTTGCAGGTGCCCCCGCTGCGGTAGGGCCATACTCTCAGGCTATCAAAGTCGGAGACATGCTCTTCTGCTCTGGCGCGCTTGGGTTGGACCCTGCTGCTGGCAAGCTCGTATGTTTGACAATACGAGTCATACGTTTCCTGAATTGACTTCTGTGAATTCTAGGTAGAAGGCGGTGTAGAGGCACAAGCCGAGCAGGCTCTCAAGAACCTGAAGGCTGTACTCGAAGCCGGTGGCAGCGAAGTTGGCAAAGTTGTGAAGACCACCGTAAGTTACTTGTCACCGATAAATTAAGGTTCATTCTCACCCCGCTCAGGTCTTCCTCGCGAACATGGACGACTTCGTCCCAGTGAACGCCGTCTACTCCAAGTTCTTTGGTGAACACAAGCCTGCACGCTCGGCTGTACAGGTTGCGCGCCTTCCCCTCAACGCCCTCTTCGAAATCGAGGCGATTGCGAGGTGAGTCATGTTGACTCGAGATGTACCACATACCAGCTTACTCTTATCACAGTCTCAAGAACTAAAAGCGCCCCTAGATTGTGAAATTTTGCTCAATGAGAAGGCAGTTATCGATGTAGCTTCAGAGACCGTGCGAGCGTTCGTCAAACCAACATCCCGCATCTCTTTCTGTGCGGCCCTGCCTGGACAACGACTACATCTTGTAAAACTATAGTGGTACATACTGATAGTACCGTACTACGTTAAGTTATTCATGCTTTGTCTGATCATGAAACTATATATAAGATCATAAAAGTGATTGAACTAAAGATGCTAACCTCTTAGTTTTCTAGATTGCCGTCTACTTTAGCTCACACTTTACTGAATGGCCACCTTGATCTTCAATCAAGTTATAGATATTGCTATTACCTTGCTTCAGATGCTTTCGCGTCCCTCAAGATCTTCACGTTAGTGCACGCTCGTGGCGATATGAGCAGCTCATTTGTGTTTCTCGCAATTCCAGTCAACAGTAGGGCCCAAGGCGTATCGGCTTACTATCTTTGTACGATAGCTGCCCAGAACTCTCTAAATATTTTGGGTGGCGAAGCGATCCCTCAGACTCATTTCGCAATCCAGTTGAGTCTTGACTAAGGCCAGTTTAGCGATTAAGTCGTCTTACCCATTTCTCGCAATATATATTGTGGTCTCTGGCTTTGTGTCTATCACAGACGTAAAATGTGAAATTTCGCTGCGCAACCGAGGCGTCCCTCAATATAAAACGTCGCATGGGTGTATTTAATTCTTGTTACAAGTTCAGATGGGTCGCTATTTTGTAACCGCTGAATTAGAGAATATTAGCAGTGATATTTAATACTGCCACGCTAAGTAGTAGCAAGTAATAGAGCTTGAAATATCTGCGCTCGGCGTTTACGTCCCAATCTGTAAAACTCAGTTTGACCCAAATAAATGTAATGAACGCATTGAATAATGTCACAAAATACATAAAATTGAACCTTTGACTCATATATTTGCCTAAGTGTACCCGTATTCCCCTGCAACGAGGGAAATGAAGACCCGCTCCTCGAACCCTCCTTCCCACTTGAGCGCTTGCCCGATATGGATTTTGATGCGCTTGGGCGCTTATACTGTAGAACGCGACGCGCGTCTTTGCGTTATTGCGTACGCTCACTCTACGCTTACCACCTCATCCTTTCGCTCCCTGACCTACTCTCTCCACTGCTGAAACATGTTTTTGACTCGATCAGAGTACGGTATGTTGATTATATGTTACTGAAGAGTAGGGGTTGCTGACCACACCACAAGACCGAGGTGTAAACACCTTTTCTCCCGAGGGACGATTGTTCCAAGGTATGGAACACGGTGCTAGACCGTACGGTGCAAACTGACCTTGGGCTACAGTGGAGTATGCCATTGAAGCAATCAAGGTATGTAGAACCGCACATATACATACCCTGTCATAACTGAAAGCACGGACTATAGCTAGGTTCCACTGCGATCGGCATCTGCACGAAGGAGGGCGTCGTTCTCGCTGTCGAGAAGCGCGTCCAGTCGCCATTATTAGAAGCGTCATCCGTAGAGAAGATCATGGAGATTGACAGACACCTGGGGTGCGCCATGTCTGGTCTCATTGCCGACGCGCGTACCATGGTCGACCACGCACGCGTCACGTCTCAAAACCACGCATTCACCTACGACGAGCGCATCAAAGTCGAGAGTGCAACACAAGCTGTGTGTGATCTAGCGTTGCGGTTCGGAGAGAGTGTCCATGATGAAGATGCGTTGATGAGTCGGCCATTTGGTGTAGCTTTGTTGATTGCGGGCGTGGATGAGAAGGGGCCTCAACTGTGAGTAGTACAGTCTATTATTCTGGGATTGGTACGATCATTACCATTGCTTTCTCAGATTCCACACCGATCCATCAGGAACGTTCGTACGGTATGAAGCCAAGGCAGTCGGCTCGGGTTCAGAAGCAGCACAAAGCGAACTGCAAGACAAGTGGCATTCGGTATGTCTCATTGATCCGCTCTATACCTCGAACTCATTCACGGTCCCACGAAGCAAATGACCTTGAAGGAAGCCCACATTTTGACGCTTCGTGTGCTGAAGCAGGTCATGGAAGAGAAGCTGGATCAACACAACGTTCAACTTGCCCAGGTAAGCGTCCGTCTATTCTTTATGTTTCAAGATGCTGACCGTACCCCCACTTGCAGGTCACGCCAACAGGAGGCTTTGAAATTCTGGGTGAGACGCAGCTAAAGGCACTCATAGACGACATGTAATGGATTTCATGCGTTCTGTACTATATCACTCTCCGTCTCTTGCGTGTCGTGTCGTGTTACGAGCGATATTCCTACGTTCATATTTGAAGCTCACGCCATATAATTTTGCGAGACGTTACACGCCTATGTCATACACGTTCGCCCAAGCCGTCGTTTCCGACTCGGCAAGCGCGCTCAATCACTTATCCCGCTCCGCCATTACATCGATGACAGCTTTTGCTCTCGACTCTCATCCGCCACCCTCCTCCCTCGTAGACGCAACATGCCAGCCATAACATTAAGTGCAGACGACCTCCAGGAAATCCTGAAATTCACAACAGATCTTGCGCGCAAAGCGGGCGACCTTATCCTCGCCGGGTCGGATGCGATCCGCGCTTCCGGGAACGTAGACGAGAAGAAGAACTCGGTCGACCTTGTCACGGAGTATGATGTCAAAGTAGAGGAACTTGTTAGAGGCGAGTTGAGCAAGAAGTACACGGGTTTCAAGTTGTGCGTATACAGCCTGTTGAGTCTCGATATCTAGGCAAGGGCACGTCTGTCGGACGAGCCCACTTTCTGCGTCGACCCCATTGGTACGTACGCGTCCTAACTTTCAAGGGGTATAATAGACTCTCGGCTTTGAATAGATGGAACCACGAATTTCGTGCACGGTTTTCCTCATGCATGCGTTTCCATTGGGCTCATTTACCAGAAGTCGCCTATCCTCGGCGTGATCTTCAACCCCTTCCTCGACCAGCCCTGTACGGGACCGTGGCTGCTATGTTCTTGCCATTCTTTTTATCGAGAAAAACGATTTAAAGCATGCTGTTCCTGACACTTTTGGTTATTTCGTTTGCGACTTCCAGCATTGGCGAAGAATCGTATGCAGCTGGTGTGCGCGAGCCCTTGACGGACGAGCCCACTTTCTGCGTCGACCCCATTGGTACGTACGCGTCCTAACTTTCAAGGGGTATAATAGACTCTCGGCTTTGAATAGATGGAACCACGAATTTCGTGCACGGTTTTCCTCATGCATGCGTTTCCATTGGGCTCATTTACCAGAAGTCGCCTGTCCTCGGCGTGATCTTCAACCCCTTCCTCGACCAGCTGTACTACGCCGCCAAGGGGCAGGGCTCTTACCTCATCCTCCGCGGAAAGGGTCCCCTCAAGCTCCCACTCGCTACCCCCCGGCCTCTTCCCTCGCTTTCACAAGCCCTGATAGGTCGGTCCGCTCACCTCTCTATGAAACCTCGACCGATACGAGCTATAATTGTACTAGGGATCGAATGGGGCTCTGATCGCTCCGCGAACATTGTCCGTTCGAAGGGTGATGCGTTCAAGCGTCTCGCAGGTAACCCGAAGGAGGGTGTCGAGGGTGGCCGGATGGCTCATTCCTTGCGTTCCCTGGGAAGCGCTGCGTTGAACTATGCCATGGTGGCGCAGGGTGGTATGGACATCTATTGGTGCGTCGTATATCACCGTCATCCATCGTGCTAGTGGCTGAATCCTTTGTGTGACTTTACAGGGAGATCGGATGCTGGTACGTCTTATGGTCTCCTCTTTGCACTATTATCTTAGTGTGCTGCCAGGCCCTGGGATATATGCGCTGGTGCTATTATTGCCCAGGAAGCAGGTGGTTTCGTAGCGGGTTCGCACACCGCGCCACTGGACAACCACGTCACAGAGGAAGTTCTCGTCGGCCGGAAATATATTGTCATTCGCGCGATTGGGGATACTGCCGTACGTATTGTGTTTTGGCTCATGAAGAAAATGTTGCTCATTTTTCCTGTTCTCAGGAAGAGAAAGGCGCAGACGCACAGAAGCGACTGATCAAAGAGTTCTACGAAACGGTCGAGGATTATAATCCCCAGTGATCTACTATACTGTCATGCTGTTCAGCCATTCTAGACTGAGTTTTCATAGATGTTGACACCCTCGTATACACAGCATATTGCAAGAAGATGAATATGCTGTACAGATACTATCACATCGAAAAGCGTTTTCGACCCGGTTTTGAGCAGGTCAACTTGACCCTCCTCTCTTTTTGCACATTCCCTCGAGTAAGTCCTCCTTGAGGCCCATGCAGAGAAGTAAGCATTCTTGCCCACTTTGGTGCCAGCCTCGTGTTCAAGTATTCCCCTGTATAAACTTCAGCAGATCGACGCGCGCTTGGTTCTCTTCGCAATCCCGCTATCATGAGAGCTAGCGAAGCATTGCGTCTGAAAGCAACGAATTTAGCCACCAGCTTGTGCATTCATTGCTATGAAACTTTTCCAAACGCGGATTCTTCACTGTCTGATCAATGTTCCTTGAAGTCTTCAGGAAGCCTCTGCCGTGTCCACATTGGGTCAGTGGCTACCGTGTCGGACCCCGGAAACCACCAGCTGTGCCCTCGGAAGGATGTCACACAGTCCTTATATATAGCCGGTGGCGTCGTCCCCCGTCCGTCCGCTCTACTCCATCCTTTGCGTGTTGTTATGAAGGATAAACTTCCTCATCAGTCTTTGACAGCGAGCATATTCCACAGATTCGACATTCTCTGGAGCATACGTCTTGGGTGCATACCTATCCGAAATGGCTTTACACCAAGTAACCCTGACCTTGTGGACAACGATGAGCTTCTGCAGTACCTTCGCCGCATGCGCTGCACACGTCAAACCAGAAAATTTCATCATCGACTATCGCAGTTCCTGGACGATCACTATCATACTAAGTAGGTACTTGATCTAACATCGCTGTGAGACGACCGAACTGAGAACCTCTTAGCGGTATGACAATAGATGATCTCCATTATATCTGTAATTGCCTGAGTAATTTCCCCGCGCTTATCGTCGAGTTTGCTAACTTCCTACCTCCGCACCGCAAGTTTGAGTTATCACTGGATTATGACAAGACGCATCTTGTCTACATCACATACGATGAGAAGACCGCTATGCGGATTGCGTCAGCTGGCCTGTTAGATGCCGACAATGGAAGGCGAACTTGGTCTGCCGATGAATGTCGTATCCGGCTTTTGAACGACGCTTTTCGGGAGGCCGAGCGCCAGCAAGCTTTGCGCATCTTTCCTGGTAGCGATGTTGAACGCCAGCTACTTTTTCAACAGGTAGAAACTTTGCTGTCTCATATAAGCTGATATTGACGCAAGCAAAAGCTCAGCGAGGCCGAAACATCTTGGTCCACATTCACGGATCTAATTCCGAAAGGTCGACTGTCCGACTACAACGAGGACTCTGTACGGCGAACAGCCAGGCTTATGATCGAACTGGGTGCGTTCAGTAATCGAATACCAGCACCCTTCCGTGTAGAAGGTGTACAGACGGAGCAATCCTACTACCTCGCCAATAATCTCAAAGCCCTGCACATGGGACGACTCGGGGGTAAGAACGTCGCTGTGAAACGTTTGCGCATATTCTGCACCTCGCCGGGTTACAAAGAGAGAGTGCGGTACCGAGAGGTGAGCAATTTCACGTATGATGACTGCAACGTTTTGAAACTATGCTGGAAGGTACTATTCGAAGGAGCATTACTCTGGAAGAATCTGCAACACCCGAGGATACTGCCATTCCTCGGCTTAGACGACCGCTGCTTCCCCAATGTTTGTTGTTTGGTGTATCCGTGGTGTCCATTGGGTAGCGTGCGAGGATGCGTTTGCGGATTGGAAAAAGAGGGCGGGATTGCCCCTAAGGACAGATGGGTGAGTCCTGCTTCCTTGTCATGCTAGTAGAGCCGGATCTATTTCCCCTTCCTTCAGATATCTGAAGTTGCAGAAGGATTAGCTTATCTGCACGATATTCGTATCATTCACGGCGCATTACGAGGGGTAATAACAATTCGTAATTCTCGACGTTGAAACTAGGAATTGATGGCTATTCTCACAGAGCAACATACTTATTGGTGAAGATCACAGTGTCAAGCTGTGCGGCTTCGACACTCGGCTATTCTACCTTGAACACATGTACAGGAGCCACGTAGGCGAACATCCAATGTGTCCTGATCCAGCTCCTAGGTGGCAACCACCAGAAATATATGCGGCCGTCCCGACCTACTTACTCGATCCCCTCGAGCGGTGCAAACGGCGTCTGAGCTACGCCGGCGACATCTATTCTTTTGCTTGTGTTTGTGTCGAGGTATGTTGGATAGCCCTATGGACGATCATCCATGTTGATCTCCTCGTAGATTTATCCGGGTGACGAACCACAGTACAAGGGAGTACCGCCAGACCGCCACAGTGGACGACACTTGGTTCCCAGGGCTGTGAAGGCTGGTTTGCGTCCCCTTCGACCCGTCAAGCTCATGTCTGGCAATCTCTGGTCTCTCTTGGAACGCTGCTGGAGTAAGCAGCCAAATGACCGACCGAGTATAGACAAAGTCAGACAAGAGCTAGCGCAGCTGCAGTTGTTGGACTCCTCGTAAGTTAGCTGTATCACGTTTTCATTGTGAGCCTACGCTTGTTCTCCTGGTTACCGTATTTGCATCACGCTCGCTTTGTCGAATTCGCCAGTACTGTACTATCATGTTTATCTCATACACGGCCAGCAGTGAATTACGATACTTCCATAACGACTCGACGCATACGCGATGACGTGTAGCATACTGACAACATCTGGACAAAGTCATGAACTACGAACATGCAATGCTGTGCAAATTACTAGCACAAACAAGGTATGGTCCGTAAGGGGTGAAGGTGAAGAGGTGATTATATATGGAGATATGAGTTCGTAGCATTAGGTCGATGCAGGAACTAACAAGGGAAAGAAAGAGCACTCAGTCGCTGCAGGACCTGACCAATTTCCGGTCGCTTCTCTGGTTTGCGAGACCAGCAGTCCTCAAGAAGGTTCCAGACGCCGTCACTGATCAAAGTTGGCGGTCGTAGAGGGTGCTCTCCGCGCACGATGGCTTTTTCTATCTTACGGTCTGTCCCACGGAAACTCGCACTTATCCCGGCAAACTGCGGTGCGTCGTTGGAATAGATCTAATGGCTTACATGAGAAATGTCTACATGCGACGCCATGGTTTCGTCACGTACCTCGACGCAAACAGATGCAAACGAATAGATGTCGCCCGCAAAAGTAGGACCTTCTGGTAGATCCTCTAAGTCTTCTTCCGAGCCAAAGGCATAGATCTCGGGAGGCATCCACCTAGGTAGCGGGTTATCCAGAAAGGAGGCGACCGCGTTCGTTTCGTAGGCCCTGATCAGTTCGGACAGACCAAAGTCCGCCAACTTCACATGGTATTCGTCATCGATCAGAACGTTGCTCTATGAATATTGGGTGAGTACCGGAATAAAGCTAGAGAGATACGACTCACGCCTCGCAGAGCTCCGTGTGCAACGCCGGAATCATGAAGATAGGATAGGCCCTCCGCTATTTCGAAGATCTAGTAGACAATATTAGAGGGGTGCGTGAACGGCCACCGTGAAGAAACAAACCCATCTCTCTATCGGCACCGGAGCCGCTGTGTTCTGAAGCTCCTGAATGCACTCGCGCACATTACCCCGTGCGACCCACGGCACTACCACATTATATGGTGCTTGCGTATGGAGGAATTCGCTGTGGTTGATACCCAGGAAAGGTAGAATTCTTGGATGGCAAAGTTCTTTCCATGTTAGGGCATCGTAAAGAATTTTCTGATATATTCGTGAACGATGTCAAAAAATTTCAAGACCACGCAGAAATCCTTGCCTTGAGTAGCTCCACCCTCTGGGGTTCGACAAGAGATGCAAAAGGTCTTATCCGTTTCAAAGCAGCCTTCACATCTCCATACTGTGCTACATAAACGTCAGTCGATCTGGTCGCGTACAGAGGAGTTTGGTCCCTTCGCAATTTTTCAATTACCAGGGATGGAGGAATCTCGCCCCTGAAAGCAGCAAGCTCGACCATTAGTTTACGCATTCGCCTCCAAGATTGGCCACCAAACGCAATTTCGTCCCCGTCCAGCCGATGTGTCAAGTCTCTCCAAGAAGTCTCTACGTCCAAAACCTTCCGGGAGTCATTACGGATGTCAAAAGATCAGAATCATGCATAGCTCACCTGCTGCATTATCTTAAGTGCACGCCGCGCATCGCCTCCTTGGAGAGTCACTACAACGTCCTCTAGTTTCTTGTCGCATAACGCATCTCTCAAAAGACCATAAATACGGTTATCAGCATCGTAGATCTGTTCATCGCTTGGACAGCTCTGGTAAATCAAGCCGAAAGCGGCGCGCCAGTGAACAATGTCCCCATTGCAAAGGAAACGAATAAGACGCGTGGAACAGAAGTCGTGGGCCAGCTCGAATTGGTTAGTTGGCGGTAGGTGAGGAGTGAGCCCGGACAGCTCCGAGCAGTCTCCCAATATATCGCACACGTACTGGACCTCGTCGCACGAGAGCCCACTAGTACATAGTAATTAGTATCATCATATAGTGTACAGTTTATATAACTCACCTTTCATGATAGTATTCATCCATATATTGGCACAGTACTCTCCCTCGATAAGAACGCCTGATGCGACGCAGATAGCACAGAAGAGTATCGTTCTTGATCAGGTACGTATTCTTTGGCGTAAATCTGACCCACATCGAGATGGCCGACGCATAGTCTGAGACGACGTGCTTCATGCTGAAACGGGTCATTGCGGCAGTTCCGTGGCACCTGCGATATTAGAAGAAGGCTTGCTTGAACTGGCAGTAAGGACGAGTTAGAGACGCGATGTGGCCGATGTTGATGTTGAGGATTTGTACCATATAGGTTACGTGGTGATTGTACGGAAATCGCCCTCCCCAGCTTTGTTACCTGCGCCAGTATTGCTCACTGGGGACATCGTGAATACTACAGTATTGTCATCTAAGATCCGGTTAACTTACTAGGGCCAGAGCATTGGACAATCTCTCTTTCTTATTTTCAGTCGAGGCGGTGTGTAAGCGTTCATCAGCAGGGCACAGCGTAAAGCATCCAGTTTTTTGCCTCATGAATACGTCACTAAAATAAACATAAAGAAAAAAATTATTGCGCACCTTTTCTCTTATAAAACAAAATAAAATTTATCTGATTATGCTTAATCAGTTTGGCAGGAAATCGAGCTCATGTTCAGATATTTTTGTATCATTTTTGAAGATTTTTCAAATATTCAATATGTTTTCCGTGATTTAGTCCTCAATTTTTCCATCATGGTTGAAAAAGTGTGACATATTTATCAAAACATTTGTCCATAAACTGCACATTTTCTCTAACACAAGAATGTAATAAATGCCACTCATTATCCTCGATTTGTATTGTCAATAATCGGTCAGAATAACTTTACTTTGTCCATGATTTATTCATCTTTTTTTGTCTCAAAAAAGCGGCCACTTCACGCTGTGGGGCCGGCTGCAAGCCAGCTGGCTTATCGGACTTTGACCGCTTTCTCGGCAGTTCGGCATGCTGTGGCGTTTGCCACCCGCCACAAGCTGGACTGTCCTAAAGCGATGAAACTGATATGCACCTACTTAGCGATAATGAGTAATGCGACAACAAAAGATAGATCTAGAAGTGCATTACCTTACAGAATGCTCTGTAGAGAGTTACGCAGAGCGTTGCCATTGGATGTGGCGGTGGCGGGTGGATAGAGTTCGCGTCCTGTGGCGCAAAATCGCCTGGTAGATACCGCCTTCTGCCGACTGTCCGAGAGCATATTATCGAAAACATACCGTCGTCCGAACTACTGGGTTCAATTGAACGTGGACAATAACGATACAGAGGACAAGATGTATAGCTTTACAAGGCCACACAGCGCCAGAAGTTTGATTAATGCACAGTTCACGATTCTTCGTTGATATCAAAAGCGTTCTATTATGTCGCTGGAAGCGGTGTTCGTATTATACAACACCATTGTGAGAGACCATACAGTGAGAACGACTGAGACAAGACAGGTACCTAGCAACGGAATGTTCACAAGCCCTTACGGCCATAAGCAGCCGAGAATCGAAGGAACAACGGGGGCAGGGATTAGATGATCTGGACTAAGCGGCAGGGGGAAACTCAGGAAGAAGCGTACGCAGCTGCTGAACAACTTCCACGATGCTCGGTCGATCATGGGGCTGACTGCTCCAGCAGCCCTGAATTATAGCCCAGAGCCCATCATGTTTAAGTTCTCTGGGACGGAGGGGGCGTGCACCGCGTAGGACGATCGCTGGTATCACCGAGGACTCGTCGCGGAGGGGACATTTGAGCCTGCGAAACTGGGGTGGTTCGCCCGAGTAGATCTAAAGAATGGTAAGATGACCGGTTTCCCAGAACATATGACGAACATACCTCAACACACACACAACCGTAAGCATATATATCAGTGGCGCTACTGACCCGTAGCCTGCATGCCTCGTAAGCACTTAGACGGGGTCCACTCCAGTCGGCTGCCGTGCTAGCGTCCAACCAATACTCCGGTGCATACCATCGAGGGGTGGTATCCGGAAGAATATTGTCTGACACAGCTTCTCTAAAAGCCGTAGCCAAGTAGGTCATCCTGAAATCGAAGTCACAGAGCATGACGCCGTAGTCTTTGTTGATCAGCACATTGTTCTGCAAGAGTCAGTGTCAGTACCTAGTATTCAGTTTGTTGTAATGATCACTACCCCTCGTAAAGCTCCATGGACAAGGCTGACTTTGTGCAAGTATTGAAGTCCCTCTGCAACTTCAATAATCTAGAGAATAATCATAGGCAAGGAAACGGGATTGCGTTCAGAGGCTCACCCATTTCTCGCAAGGAACCGGCTTGCCCCGTTGTTTGAGTTCCTGCATACATTCGAGTATATTGCCACGGGGTGCCCATGGAGACACGACGGCACAATACCTTGGATAAACGCTGTTGTCTATGCCCAACAAGGGTAGAATTCTGGGGTGGCGCAATTTCTTCCACACCAAGGCTCCTTCAAACAGCACCTATTGCCGTCACAATAAGTAAAATACGGACACATCATAATCAAGCATCTACCCTGCGATATTCCTCAGCTTGAGATGGGCCCAGCACCGTGCCGAATACACATAAAACTTTTACAGCGACTTTATTGCCCTTGTATCGACCGGCGAATACGTCTGTGGTGAAGCTACCGCGGACAAGGGTGCGATCGATGTACAGTCCGTCAAGACGAAGCGACGGTGGTACTTGATCATTCGATGCAGCTAGCTTGACCAGAAATGTTTGCGCCCGCTGCCAATCTTCTCCGCCAAAACCGGGTGCTCCACCTTTCGGCGCAAGGGCTACAAACCTTGACCAGCACGATTCAACCTCGAGTAGCTTAGTATGTATGTAGTAAGATTGGTTGTGTGAATTGGATAGAAGTGGTTTCTTACCCATTGAAGCACCAGAAGTGCATACTGCGCATCGCCACCTCGAAGAACACGTATAATCGTTCTTTGTTCTTCTTCCCGCTGAAGTGCACTGCTCAAAAGATGGAATAGGTGAGTATCCTGTGGCTCAAGAGTTCTCCTGTCAAGGCTCGCATCTGCACAGCCGGACGATATTCTGCGCTGGAGAAGCTTCTCGTCTTGCTCCACAAGAGTGAGTTGTGTCTGTTCGACATCCCGTGACAGCGAGAAGATGTGGCTAGGAAGCAGAAAGCGGGCGAACTCGGCGAACAGCTGAGGAGAATCACGAAGAAGATTGTGAAGATCCTGAACATCTTCTACAGTCATACCGCTGCCGAAGAATTCTATCAGTCCAATCCACTTCGCAGGTACAGAAACGTTGGCACTAACCTGGCAACATAGCGCTTATTCAAGAAGCGCAAGAGTCGACTATGCAATTTTCTAGTCTTGCTAGTCTTACGGATGTCGTGCAAATATTGCAGTAGCTCACGATTACTCAAGAGATCAGAGTTGGTTAAAGTGCTGCCAGTTGTGTGGACTCGCGCAGGTATGAGCCCGAGGCAGAGTACAGTCGTGAGAACGTCGAGCTTGTAGCGTAAGCCCGATGCCAAGTGTTGATGGAAAATTCTGCGAGTCTTCATAGGGAACGACAGAGTGTCGATAGAAGAGGTTGGGAGATGAGAACTCTACCATCGAGAGTAAGTTGTTTATACACGCCACTGCCCGAGTCGTGGAGGCGGATGGCGTTGTGAAGCTGAAGGCAGCGGCCGGGTTCGGCAGACTCGGCACGCTGGCATATTCCGGGGTCCTGGCCTGGCCTGCAGCCTCGCTCCTAATGCGAGATCGGTGTGATAGGATAGTACGTGGAGCGCACTCGGATCTTGGAAACAAAGACCTCATGTAAACAGGGTAGAAAGAACCGCGTGTGTGGGAACGCTGACACAGGGATAAGGAGAGTCATTTTGTATTATTCGACGCTCGCTGCTCGTTCCGTGCATACATCGCCAGGAGATCTAACGTGTTCTATTCTTTCTCTGAAAGCGATCCCGTATCGTACAGCATTGTAAACACATCAGTAACACAGGCAAGTCATTAAGAATAGCGGCGAGAGGGCAGTGCGAGCGATGACAATGCAATCTCAGCCGGTGGGGAAAGAAAGCTTGGGGAAAACCTTTGGTAGCTCTCGAACAATTTCCTCCATGGTAGGTCGGTCAGAAGGCTGCTCGCTCCAGCAGCGCTGTATCAGAGACCAGAGCTCGTCGTTCTCGAGTTCCTTGGGGCGAATGGGGCGCGCACCGAGAGTCACAGCCTGCGATATGATGACAAATTCATGTTCGGAGGGATAAGGTATCTCTTCGAATTGAGGCGGCTGGCCTGAGTAGATCTTGGCAAGAGTCAGATTCTGGTCTTCGGAGCACATAGTACACACACCTCGACGCAGACACAGGCCCAAGCATAGACGTCCATAGGCATACTTATCCGCTGTCTGCAAACCTCATAACCATCAAGTAACTGCACATCACAGTCTTCCGGGAAGGGCTTCCAATATTCGGGGGCATACCACCTAGGAACGATATCCGCGATGTAACTGCCCCCAATGGCTCCTCTGAAAGCCATGGCAAGATAGTGCAGCGTAAAACCGAAATCGGAGAGCAGAACACCATAGTTGTCGTTGACGAGTACGTTGGTCTGTGCCAGTAATAGTCAGTACATGATTCCCCATCATGAAAACAGCGAATAAATACCCCTCGTAATGCCCCGTGAGTAAGGCCGACTTTGTGCAAGTGTAGCAGTCCCTCTGCAATCTCGAATATCTAATAAATATCGTCAAGGCGCAGTCAGACAATAAGTATTGCTAGAATCTCACCCATCGCTCCCTAGGAATCGGCTTGCCTTTACCCTTCAGCTTCTCCATGCATTCGAGGATATTACCGCGGGACATCCATGGAGTCACGAGGGAAGGAAAATCAGGGAAAGAGCAGTTATCTACGCCCAGCAACGGTAAGATCCTCGGATGTCGCAACTTCCCCCACGCCAACGCTCCTTCGAAGAGTACCTGTTCCCGTGATGGTAAATGACAAGTGTATGCATCATAGTCAGACACTCGCCTCACGACATTTCAGCGTTTCGTCACGACCGATTGCTGTCCCAAATGCACAGAACATCTTGACTGCGACCTTCATACCCTTATATCGGCCATAGTGTATATACGCAGTCTGACTGCACCGCGCAAACTCCTCATCGGCGCGCAACCCTTTGAGACGAAGAGGCGGTGGCACTTGGTCATTGAATGCAGCTAGCTTGACTAAGATCCGCTGTGCCTGGTGCCAATCTTCTCCGCCAAAACCGGATGTCTCGTCTTTCAGCACAAGGTCCACAAACCTTGACCGGCAGGATTCAGCATCAAGTAGCTTAATTTATATGCAGTGAGATTGATTGTGTGAGTTTAATAGAGGTGGCTTCTTACCCATTGTAGTGCTAGAAGTGCATATTGCGCATCGCCACCTCGAAGAGTGAGTAGAATATTCTTTCGTTCTTCGTCCCGGAGTGTACTGCTCAAAAGATGGAATAGGTGGGTATCATCCAGCTGAACCGTCCAACTGTCACGGCTCGCATCTACACGGGCAGACAATATTTTGCGCTGGAGAATCTTCTCGTCTTGCTCCACAAGAGCGGACCGTGTTTGGTCAATGTCTTGTGACAGCGAGAAAATGTGGCTAGGAAGCAGAAAGCGGGCGAACTCAACAAACAGCTGCGGATAATCTCGAAGAAGATCGTGAAAATCCTGGACGTCTTCTACAGCCATACCGCTGCCGAAGAATTCTATCAGCCCAACCCACTTCGCAGGTACAGAAACCTTGATACTCACCTGGTAATATAGCGTTCGTTCAAGAAGCGCAAGAGTCGACCATGCAATTTCCTATTCTTGCTAGTCCTACGGACATCGTGCAGGTATTGCAATAGCTCATGATTACTCAATAGATAGTGATTCGTAAGAGTGCAGCTAGCTGTGTGGATTCGTGCAGCTATAAATCCGAAGCAGGGTACAGCTGCGAGAACGTTGACCTTGTCGTACAAGCCCGATGCCAGGTCTCGGTAAAAAGCCTTGAACGCGTCCATAGAAAGCGACGTAGTGAGATTAGAGACAGTTGGAAGATGGCGACTCTATCATCGAAAATAACATGTTTGGACACGCCACTGCGATGGTGGTGGCGGAGGACGTTGTGAAAACTCGCGGTCGTTGCTAGTCTCGGCAGACTCGGCACGCTGGCATGTTCCGGGGTCCCGGCTAACGCGCTTAGGCTGTGGGATAGTGGCTCACAACCAACTCAGAACTGCCAGTCTGCCATCGAGTTTGCTCGCCGTCTGAAACTGTGACGATTGACGATGTCGAAGTGCTTAGCGGGCGACAACCAAGTTCGTCGAATAACATACACATCCTTACCGTTCCCAGCCTTCTCTGAGGCAAGTTCGCCGAGACACTTTGACCCACCTTGATGCCGTGATGACAGTGACACTTGATGCATGATGCGTTGAACAACGCATGTCATATCTGTACAATACTACACGTACACATGATAAACGAGCGTAATGCGGATAAAGTCGTCAGGAGCGTAGTAACACAATGAGAGTGAAATTTCGAATGCAGGAGCGAACCGCTGAACGGCTCGGTTACGAGATGGGGGGTGCCTGTAAAGGAGCCAGTTCTTGTCTGACTTCTTCTATGCTCGGTCGGTCGTTGGGCTGCTTTCTCCAGCAGCGTTCCAAAAGAGACCAGAGTTCATCCGACTTTAGCGTGTCAGGTCGAATAGGACGTAAGCCCAGCTTCAGGGCCCTCGGGACTAGGTGTCGTCCGCTGTAGTCATCCGGCGGTACTCCCTCGTATTGTGGTACGTCGCCTGAATAGATCTGCGAGAATCAACACTCGTGTCATTTTCTAGACGTTGCGACGTACCTCGACACAAACACAAGCGAAGGAATATATGTCACCGGCGTAGGTCAGACGCCGTTTGCATCGCTCGAAAGGATCGAGCATGAATGTCGGAACATTGTCGTCCGGGAGCCGTCGTATGCGCGAAAATACTTCTGGGGGCTGCCACCGAGGAATGGGTTCAGGAAATAGGGGATGTTCTCCTGCAAAGCTGTTGTACAGAGAATCCAGGTAAAACAGCCGGCTGTCGAAGCCGCACAGCTTGATGCTGTAATCTTCGCAAACCAGCACGTTGCTCTGTGAAAACGAGAATCAGATGCCTTATCATATAGGTGAATGAGTACTATTACCCCCCGTAACGCACTATGGACAATACGGATCCCGTGGAGATAGGCTAACCCTTCTGCAACTTCGGATATCTGAAAAAAGAGAGATTAGACAGGATAGCTCCGATCTCTCTGCGACGTCATACAAATGTTACTCACCCACCTATCTTTGGGAACAGCCTTGCCCTCTCTTTGTAATTCGTGGAAGCATCGACGCACGTTGCGGAGTGGACACCACGGATACACCAGACAACAAGTATCGCGGAAGCAAGTGTTGTCTATGCCTAGAAAAGGTAGGATCCTCGGGTGCTTCAGATTCTTCCAGAGCAATGCTCCTTCGAATAACATCTATCGACGCGGCTTCTGTAAGCTGTGGATTGTTCATGTTGTTTCACTTACCTCTCGTAGCTGCACCCCCAGCTTATAGTTCGGCCTAGTGCAAAACACACGCACCATTTTCACAACGACCTGCTTACCCTCCAGTTGTCCCATCTGTATGCCATTTAAGGCACCAATGACCCAGTCCTTGTCGTCCACCTGCAAAGCATCCACGCGGATAGGTTCCGGTACTCGGTTACTGAACGCACCCAGCTCGATCATGAGTCTGGCAGTTCGCCGCAAAGACTCTTGGTCGTAGTCGTGAAGCTGACTTTTCGGGACCAGCTTCGTGAACTGGGACCAAGATGCTTCAGCCTCCCTGAGCTTTGGCATGCGTCAGTATTAGCCTTTGGGGCACGACGGAATTTCCTACCTGTTGAAAAAGTAATTGACGTTCAGCCTCGCTACCAGCGAAAATTCGCGCAGCCTCTTGGAGCTCGCTCTGCCGGATAGCATTGTTCAAAGACACCATGGCACGCCGGTTGGCAGAATTTACCCTCCTTCCAATATCGGCATCTACCAAATCGACAGACGCAACACGCATAGCGACCTTGTCGTCCTGTGTGATGTAGACAATATGTGACTTCTCGAAACTGTCTGAGAGTCTCAGACGGCAGTTGAGAGGCAGAAATTCGGTGAATTCGGTGAGAAGAGCGGGGATTTCACACAGGATGTTGCAGATGTAGTGGATGTCATCTATTGACATACCGCTAAAAAGCCCCAGTTAGGTAGCTGTGCGGACGATCTTAAGATAAGTACCTACGCAAGATGATAACGGACATCCAAAAATTGCGAAAGATGATATGAGAGTTTCCTGTTTTGGCGTTCGCCACGCAAGCGGTGAAGGTATTGCAAAAGTGCGTGATTGTTTACAAGGTCAGGGTTGGTCGGAACGAAGCCCCTTCGGATAGGTATACATCCAAAACAAATATCGAATTTACGGGAAACGTTGGGAATCAGACATGGGATTAAGAATCCAGCCTTCATGATAACATTGAAAATGAGGGGCAGAACGAAAGGGAGGAGGGGGAGGAGGGTTGGGCACTCGCGGCCCTTGCCATCCGACGGTATATATACGTCTTGACGTGATTTTGATGCTCCGTTTCTTCGGTAAGAACCGGCGGTTTCCGGGGTCCTAGCCACTGAGCCAACCCTGAGTTGGCCCGGTTCGCCCATTGACAGAGCCCTTGCTAATAGTACACAGAACAAGAAGGAAGATAGATCAGTAGCTCGTAGTCTTACAATATTGTAATTCCCGCTACCAACGAAGTGAAACGAGTTGGTAAGGGTCTTGCACTCCCAGCCTCCGTCGCACGCCTGAGTATTTGAGTTACATAAGCTGCCCTGTTAGGTGTTTTTCTGCTTCCGCTTCGTTCGCGACCGCTCCCTAACCGCTCCCGGTGACCGCTCTCTCATCCTCGGCCTGAGGCCTCAGCTCTGAGGCGGAAACTTGAGGCAAAAGTGGTTTACATCGCGCCTTACAACCTTGAGCGGGGTAGTGCTTGATCTGCCAACAAGACCATGCGTCATATGTGCTACGGTGGGCGCTTATACGACATGCTTGTATACGTACGGCCGGCGTGGGCTCTACAGATCGCTTCGTATTCATGATTGAGGTATAAGTACTTAAATTGTGATAGCTTTTGTATAGCGCCCATAGTTACGTTTGGAGTACAGAGTATATGTATAATGCAAGCCTTGAACCCAGGGTCCGAAGTATAGCACATAGTAGTGTGCGATACTACTCTTGGATGCGAATTACTACATTCACTACTGCAAGCTCCAGGGAGTATTCTCATCTCAGTTCTCATGAATGTATTCGCATAATTGAAGATAATCTATCCTTGACTTCCAACGCAGACGGCCGAAGATAGCGGTCTACCTGCTGACATTGCTGCACGAGCTCCGCGAGTTCCTTAGGTATATCCTGTCCGCTGACAGTAGAGCTTCCAGAGTTATTGCTAGACGAGCCAGCGTCACTAGGGTTTGGATCTCCGCGGCCGTATAGCTAACATGATTTGTTAACATACCCTACAATTGTGTTCAATATAAATTACTCACCTCTACGACGGTACAGCCCAAAGAATAAATGTCTGCACGATTGAGTATCGCTTTCCGTATGGGAGGATAGCTCTGGGGAGTGCTTGAAGAATTCATTGATGGCATAGGATCTCTCGTACCACATTCAGGTGCTACCCACCCCTTTGTACACCCAGAGAATGGGCCCCGGACCGGGTCTGATACTGCTTGCAGCCATATTGCAGAGCCGAAGTCCGTTATCATTGCATTCCTCGTGCTGTCATCGAGGAGAATATTTGCCTTACCGAAATCAGCTGGAAATGAGAGTTCGATGAACCTTTGAACTTACACCTCGTAAATCCATGTGCACAATACCGGTTTCGTGCAGGTATTGAAGACCCTTCGCAATCTGATAGATCTATGCGACGATGAGATAGAGGATCATGATGATAGATGAGGCCATGCAAATACCATACCCAAGAAACTAGAAGTCGGCTTGTCTCAGCATCGCGCGGAAGCGTGGCGACATGTTGCCGAATGTTCCCTCGCTCCATCCAAGGCAGTACGACGGAGAACGGAATGAAGTGGGAGTCCTCATCACGATATGCTCCATAGCACTTTAGAATGTGGGGATGGACGAGTTGTTTCCATATGATCACCTCTTTGTAGATTTGCTGTAATTCTCTCTATTAGTATTCGAATACCTCTGTGTGATAAGGCTACCTCTCGTAGGGCTAAATGGCGATTTTGTGTCGAATGATGGAGTTGCGTGTAGCGTTTGACGGCAACTTTCACTTCTTGAAAGTATCCGGCGTATATACTGCAAGTGCTGCCACCAGATGCAAATTGGCCCTCTATTCTTATAGACCTTGAGGGCAAAACCAGTACAGAAGGAATCTCGTCTTTTAACGCCGCAAGACGTAAAATCAAACGAGACATTCGCCTCTTGACCTCGTACTGGTTTATTGGTGCATCGGACTTATTCGTGATATTTCGAGTGAATATTGCGAGTTGTCTTGACTCATTCAAGACCTGAAAAGTGCGTAGTCAGTACAAATAACGTGATCAGTAGTGACAGAGATACTTGATAGATCAGCGCGAGCGCGCATTTTGCATCCCCTATGGCAAGGGTAGTGACTGCCTCCTCGCGCACAGAATAGACCAGCGTACTCTGCAACAAGTGATTGACGAAACGGGCCATGGGATGCGACATGTCGTTGTTCGTGGCAGGTATATTGAAAGCTGCGCGCCATGTGGGTTTGGTCATGCTCGGCAATGATATGCTTACTGCTCGAGCTAGCTTATAATCAGATGGGATGTCGATGATGTGATCCCTGGGCAGCAGTTGGGAAAATACACTGAGGAGGGATGGGTGATGGCACAGTAGACGGAGTAGCTCCTGCATTGTCGTTAAATCACTAGGTCCATAGATGTGAGTCTAGACTGAATCAGGGTTTAGGCGACACACATTGATCCAGTCTCTTTGCCATCCGTGTATATGCGAACAACTTGATCGTATATCTCCGCCTGGTTTTTGTAGCATTTCCAAAGTTTGTTTAGAAAGCGAGTCTCCTCTGAACGCTCGTTGGGAAGATGGGTTCTAGAGGGTCTAAAGCGGAAACGTTCGAGCACGTAAGTAATGATACGGGGCCTGCGAGTTGGATGCATCGAGCCGAAAATGATGTATGAGGGCACACAATCGAGACGGAGAAGGAGCCACAGCACCTACTGAGATGTATACTGATTTTATGCCTGTAGTCCTAGTTGCTGATGTGCGTTGTCGTGTGCTGCATCGCTGCATCGGAATGAGGTTGTATTCTAACGCCACGGCTTGAGGCTGTATAGCTATGCAATAGCAAGGACAAAGAGTGCATATGCAACCTATTGAGATCTCCCACGATGTTGTTCTTCTATGCTTCTTGTCAATCAGTCGTCGTTGGGCTGTGTACAAGGATCGGAGGAGCACCAGTCCACGGCAGGGGGTAGATACAAGCTGACGGACCAGCTGCGAGTTACTCGAGCCGGATGTCTGGTACTAGAGGCTCTGCTACTTTGAACACGTGACAGCAGGTTAGAACTTTGCGAGAACGGCGCAAACCGGAGCAATTCAAGAAAGTCTTGCAGCGTACGGCATTGAGTGCACTCTTATATGCTTGTCGTATCTTGAGGACCCTGTTGGTAACCTGTCCCTCGCTGCAAGGGTACTACACAGAACAAGCCCGAGGCCCGAGAGCGAGGACCAGCGCCCAAGGTCCCCGACCCCGAAGAATTGGCGCCTCTCCCGAGTCTCGAACGTTGTGAGCCGTGACGCCGACACTCGAGACCACGAACTAACGGTGACCATACCTCCAGCCTTCCAGGACGCAATACTCCCGCTATCAACTTGTTGGTTGCGGGTCATGGAGTTCTGTTTTTGCTCGAATCCGCACGTCAAATTTAAACTTTCCAAGTCACCCCAGTTTTACTAAACTTTGTGAGCTCTCGTCGACCACTCTCAGAAATCTTTCGTATTCTGATAGTCTGGCCGGCTATTCTTGACCGTGTGCAGTGCTGTGTATCTGTGGTACGCGTCCGCGACTCCGTGCGTGAGATGGAACCCTCAAGCCGCCATTTTAATTTGAGGCATTTCGCTAAATACACCCATCTGCTCGGAGCTCGAGTTCGGCAATGTAGTGCGAGCGCCGAGCGGCCATCCTGAGGTTTGTGCAAGTAGAGCTGACAGACTACTCGGTAGCAGGTCCTGCTGCGTGCAACGCTGTGTTATGTATGTCATGTAGATATGACATTCGTAAGACGACGGATAGACTTCCCTGACTCTACGACCAGAGCGCGGACAGCACATGAAATCATGACATAGCCTCAAAATCACCCGGTTTCTTGATACTGCGACCGACCATGCATTGAAATATTGTGACTGCTACGGCGAAGAGCAATGCATGTTACATAAGACATACGAGCTACAGTCACATCATTGACTCCCAGTAACCTGAGACTGGGCAAACCTTCCCTGTGATACAGGCCTCGATAGACTCTTGAGCTGTCCGTTCTCGATCAATGTCGATAATCTTTCTACCAGCTCTTCCGCCACCGGACGCTCACGGGCATCTTTAGCCCAGCATCGTTTGAGCAACTCCCATAGCTCATCGCTCATCTCTTTGCCTTCTCCCCTTGGTCTACAAGGGTGGTCCCCTTGGCAGATCGAGTATTGAATAGCCATCATATGATCTTTTGTATTTCGCGTGCTCTCGTTGGCCGACTCGTCGGCATCATACATAGGGTAATTGCCCTCAAATAACTGTGTGACATTAGTGATTCTGGGTAGATGGAGGGGTATATAGAGAATACACACCTCGACGCAGGTGCATGCAAATGAGTAAATATCTAGTGCAGTGACCAGTGCACCCTCGTGGTCTCCCTTGAGTGTTCCGTGTCGGGAAACTTCCTTATTCAGTCGCTCTGGGGCCGACCATCTTGTGGAACCTCCTTTTGGGTACCGTAATTCGGTGCTAGATGTCCTTGTCTTCATCAGGAAAGAGACTCCGAAGTCGGTCAATCGCACGCTGCAGTCATGATCTATCAGAATGTTCGCCTATATAACGGATGAGTCGAAGAACGGGACTTGACGACTGAAGACGAGATAGCTTACTCCACGCAGATCATTATGAATGACACCACGCTGTCTGTGCAGATAGTCCAAGGCATGTGCTATCTGCAGAAGCTGTGGGTCTCATCAGCATTTTAGCGCGGATGTAATCAGACGATACACACCCAGGGCCCGACGGGTATAGGTTTCTGCTGTTGCGAAAGCCTCTCCATGTAGTTGCGGATAGTGCCGTTGGCCATCCATGGCAGCACTATGCAATACGGTGCATCGCTGTTCTCGAAAATGGTCGTTTCAACACCGATCAACGGTAGAACGTTCGGATGTTTGAGCTGCCTCCATATGAGGGCCTCTTCGTACAATTGCTACAATAATGATCTACGTTATCTCATATGAGACACGGTTTGCAGACTCACACGAAGAATATTACGGTCGTTACGCGGTTGAGCCTCTGTATGCTTGAGCCGCTTTAGAGCAATTGGCTCGCCGCGCGGGTCGTTCTGGTTATCGGTCATGATATCAGCATGAACTATAGGCATGACTGCGAACTAGAGACATGCCTGATCTTGATTTTTGTCGTAGAGACCACGATAGAGTTCGGAAGACGGCGCATTTATGACCGATACACTGCTATACCAGATATAGTGCGCCGGAACCTCGAGTAATTTCGGTTTTCCTTCGAGCTTAATGGCGAGCTTCACAAGAAGTCGTCCCATACGCCGCCATTTTTTCTCGATTACGGCTTTCTCCTCAGCTGTGGCGGAGTGTAAGAACTCGTCCCAAAGTTGTTTGCTGTCGAGTAGCTAGTAAAGAGTGTCAAGACACAATCAGTACACTATCGCAAGAGCTCCGTATTGTTACGTACGCATTGCATTAATTTCATCATAGATCGAGCCTCCTGTTCGCGCAACTCCGTAACATATTTTTCCTTCGACTTTTGCGATAGCGCGTCCCGCAGTGCAGATACATCCTTTGTCGGAAAATAGGATAGCTGGTGAATGATTTGCCCAGAAGGGTCGTCTTGCTGTGCGGCTTCCTGCTGTACTTCCTCTCGCTTCATATCCTGCAGCTGCGTATCCTCTGGCTGTATATTCTCCTGCTGCGCAACCTCTTGCTGCGTGACCTCTTGTTGTAGGTACACTTGCTGTATATCTGTATGCTGTATATCCTCTGATGTTGACCTGAAATGGTCTTAGCTTCGAGGACGATCACTGAGCGGCAGTTTTGAACGTACTTTCGTTTGAAAAGCCGCACAAGACGGCCTACAGCATTATTAGACTGTTTCGTAGATCCGTTGCCTTCTTGCCTGAGAGATGAGACGGACGACGAGGGCTTTGAGTTACCCTCAGACATGGCGACTGGCTCCTGACTCAGTACTAGGTCAGTATCAGTTGACAGTACGGATTTGGATGTAGAGTTGGAAGGGGTTAGCGGGAATAGGTGAGAATCATATCGCAAGTGTGGTCACTATATAACCACATAGTACCAGCGGGGATACAGCCGCTGCTTCGCATCCGCGATGACAAGGAGAAGAACGGCCGCGTTCGCTTGAACATAAGAGATTCATGCCGCCACACCGATGCTGAGGACGACCGACGTCGCCAAGAGTGTTCCATAAAAGATGCTAGAAAGTGAAAGGCTGGATCCTTTTGGTAATGCTTGTTGAGTGAATGAAAGCTGATCAACTCACTGATTGATGCATCTTCTCGCCTTGCGACCAAAAAGGAGATGCAACGAATTCGTACAGCCACAACCGGGAACCCGGCAAGCAAGATACAGTGCCCTATGTAATATCGCTCAAGACGATTGATATTGGACGGCTCGTACATGGGTAAAACTTGCCAAATGGCAACTTCACCGGCAAAATTCTATCCTACTGCCGATCTGAGCAGATGGTCGAGCTCCTGGGCCGATGGTCTGTCTTGAGGCTCCTGACTCCAACAACGTTCGATCACATTCCATATGCCTTCCGAGACGAGTGTTGCGGGCCGCTGAGGACGTAGACCGCGTCTAACAGCCTCTTCTACAACGGGACCAGTACCGCGCATGGAGGGACTAATGCCTTCGAACTGTGGTGCGTCGTTCTCATATATCTGAAAATTTGACCATCAGCATAATAAATGCAGCTGATGCCACGGTGGCTCTACCTCCACACAAAGACAACCGAACGAGTAAATATCAGTGGCAAAATGACGCTTTCCCGCAGGTAAGACTGGCTTTTTTGGACCGACCAAGATATCCAACTCAGAGCCGTCCATAAGACATTCAGGAGCTGTCCATCGAGCGACGATGTCTTCTTGCGGCAGCGCCATTCCGTAACTCGTAGTATGCGTGTTGCCGAGATCTGATAAACCAAAGTCCGTTAACAAGACTCCGTAGTCTTCGCCGATGAGAACGTTCGTCTGATCCATACAAATCAAAGAGCGACATTGAACGCAAGACAACGTACATACCCCCCGCAGATCGCCGTGTATGACGTCCTCTTGATGTAGAAAGAGGAGTCCCTCTGCAATCTCAAGTATCTGGAATAAGCAGAAGTAAGCGATTCGATCGTATACATATCGTAGTGTATTAACCCAGCGTTCATAGGGAACCAAACGGCTTCCCGCTATCAAGTTGCTGATACACTTACGTATGCTCCCATGTGGGGCCCAGGAGACCACGATGCAATGTATGCTACCTGTATCACGGAACGTCTCACTGTCGATACCTACGAAACGAAGAATGCGCGGATGGTGGAGTTGTCTCCATACTAGTACCTCCTGGTAGAGCACCTACGTCATGCATCAGTACATTTTTTGACGAATCGATAAACGATAGTCAGTGATAACTACTTCTCGCGACGCCTGAATGCGTGCCTTCGGCCACGACGAAAAGATCCGTAGTCGTTTAACAGCCACCTTCTCCCCTTGGTACTCTGCTTGGTAGATGTCCGAGAATCCCCCAGAACATACGGAAGTAGGATTGATTTTTACCCCGGTCAATTCGAGAGACGGCGGGAGTTGGTCACTGCGCACTGCGAGTTTGACTATTAGTCTTCGTGTGCGTTTCCAAAACTTTCCGCAGTAAGCAGAGCGATCGTCGGGTGACATAGAATCCGTGAGTGTCTGCCAACGATCTCGAGAATCCATGAGCTGCAACAGGATGAGCCCTTGCCGATCAGGACGAAAACCGCACTCACTTCCTGCATTTGTGACAAGGCACGCTGAGCGTCACCGCCAACGAGCGTGATTAAGGCTTCTTCACGGTTCCTATCTGTAAAACAACTCTTCAGGAGGTGGCGAACGTATTCGTCAGCCCTCGCATATTCTCCGGATCTGGCGTCGATGTTCATGAGTCCGAATGTGGCGAGCCTGTGCAAAATCTGCCCATCGGCCAGGACGTTGACCACGCGCGTCAGATCGAAGTCATCAGAGAGAGCGAACGTGTTTTCAGGAGGTAGAAGCTGTGAAAATTCCTCTAGCAAGCCAGGAAAGTCGTACAGAAGATTGCATAAGTCCTGTATATCCTCCGGACGGAAGTTGCTGAAATGCAGTCAATATCGGCCAAGTCTATCACAAACGATGATGCGTACTTTTTATTGTAACGAGCCTCGAGAAGCCCCACTAGCTTACGGTATGCTTCACCCTCTTTGAGAACTTGACGAGCCTTACGCAAAAACTTCACCATATTGTCTTGACGAACGGCGTCGGGGTCCGGTGGGCTCCGAAATAGCGCCAAAAGAACTTGGAGATGCCTCATCCAAAACATGTTCTGCGCTCTGCAAATCGTCCACCTGGAAAGTTGAAGCCTAGGCAATATTGTTACACCCCTCGCACGAGAAGTCGTGGATAGGAGAGTAAAGCCCTGTCGCACGCTGATCGATAGTGGCATATGTGTACGGCTATATCCGACGAATGGCGGTGGCACTTTCGGAAGTCAAGGATCCTTTCACACGTACTACGCATGCAAACCTGAAAGCGGCACTATCAGGTGGCGTTAGCTTAAAAATAAACTAGCATCAGTGTTATGCGGTTAAAGACTCGTATAAAAGCTCACTACTTGATCCAGTATCTTCTCTCATGGTTCTAGCGAGTCATTGACGTAGGCTGTCTTATGAAAAGTTCTGTGCGGGTCTGAGAGAGACAGTCGATGTTGACCCGGGGACTTGGTTCATCGATGTGGAACAAAGAGTCAGTAGACGCTCCATCTACTCGGGAACTCAGGTTTTCGGGGTCCCAGCCAAGTTCCAACCCACAGGCGTTTCCAGACGCAGTGCGCAGAGCGGCTTGAGTAGCCCCGGGCTTTGGCCGGACAGCGCCACTGCATCCAAGATGAAACCGCGAAATACTCGATAAAAGACTCAACAGCGGAAAGGCAAAAACGAAGTGAAATTGCAGCCTCAAATTCCTTCGACTTCTGCACCGCCCCGTAAGTGGTCCCGAGTCATGTAGAAGACATCTTGTGGCAAAATCCGAGAAGAGCACAATCCGCTAGCTGGCCAGATGCGCCAGGGTCGTATCACAGGCGGGAGCGGCGTCGATTCTTTAGGCGAAGGTATGTCGGTGACGGTGATGAATGGATATTATCATACAATACGTGCCCAACATAATGATGGGGTCGAAATTCGCGAATTGGGTGGCGTCGGTCACGGACGCACGAGTACAGGTTGACTGAATTGGTGGCTCATGACATGAGTCATGGCTGGAGGCCCCTGTGCACGAGGCGTCAAACGGTGGCGGTGGCGGATGGCTGTCGGCGCCGTCGTTGGGCTCGTGGTTACATGCGTGCAATCAGCCTGAGGTCAGCTGTTGGCTTTCAAGAACCACGATATCGGAGTGTGGCAAGTTGGTGACGACTTCGAGGAGGCTATACAGTACAAGCATACCCATATCAGTTGCAAATCTGGACGCTGAGAACAAGGAAGAGTACTTCATAATGTACTCACGGTGCTTAGCGCGCGGTCCGAACTTCTCTAAGAGCACCAAAGCGGCCTATCGCTTTGTTGAAAGCGAATTCCATCTGATCTTTTTGTACAATTTTATCAATATACGAAACAAGGCGAGAGACTGGCGAATGCCTAGCAACGTGAAGATTTGTAAGTCGTGACGTTTATTCAGTTGATAATGAGACTAGGATTGTCGGTAAGACAACACGATTATAAGCGGAGGAAGTGGAACAGAGACATCAAGGGAGACACGTCGGTAGCTCGTGTTGAACCTCCTCGATAGTCGGTCGATCGGAAGGTTGCTCTTCCCAACAACGCTCGATGAAAGCCCAGAAGACGTCTGATGTGAGCTTCTCGGGCCTAATAGGGCGTGCGCCGTTCATAACAAGTAGCGGAATCACGAAGTACTCGTCTTCTGTGTCTGGTGGGGTGTCTTGGAACTGAGGCGGTTGCTCGGAGTAGATCTTGCAACTGATTAGAGCGCGAATCTTATGAGGCAAGCGGTGAACATACCTCGACACAGACACAACCAAAACCATAGATGTCCAAAGGCTTAGTGAGGTGCACTCTGCAGTCTTCGTAATAGTCCATGGGTGTATTGGGATCGTTCGTCGTATCGGGGTCGAGTCTCCAGAATTCGGGTGCGTACCACCGGGGGGCGAGATCGTGGTAATATGGGAAGCCTGCGGCTATCGCAAACGACGAGGCAACGTAATATAGCCTGAAGTCGAAGTCGGAGAGTATGGCGTCGTAACGTTCATTGATCAGTACATTATGCTGCATCAGTTGTGATCAGCTTCATCGCTGTCAATGTTTGAGAACAATTATTACCCCCCGTAGTGCCCCGTGGACAAGACCGGCTTTGTGCAGGTATGACAACCCTTCTGCAATCTCGAGCATCTGTGACGTGGTAATTTGAGGGTGCTCACAGAATAAACATGGCTAACTCGCCCACTTCCTCTTAGGAACCGACTTACCCTGTTCCTTCAACGCTTGCATACAGACCAGTATATTACCGTGAGTTGCCCATGGAGACACAATGCAGCAATGCCCGGGGAATGTGCTATCATCGACGCCCAAGAAAGGTAGAAGATTTGGATGTCGCAATTTCTTCCACACCGAGGCAGCCTCAAAGGTTACCTATCGCCACATCAATACACATATATATCACGTTGACTGAAGAAACTCGCCTCGTGAAATCTCTTGGTCTGCACGGGTTTGAGCGTCGTGCCGAACACGCGTAGCCGCTTGACCGCAACTTTTCTTCCTAAATATTGCCCAACGAGAACGTCGGCGGTGGTGCTGTTGCGGGTAGAGGTAACGTCGACTTTTAGCCCTTCGAGACGGACAGGCGAGGATGCCTGATCACTAAATGCTGCAAGCTTGTTGGATAACTTCTGTGCTCGCTGCCAGTCGTCTCCCCCAAAAGGGGAGGCTTCGCTTCTGGACACCAGGCTGACGAATTTCGTCCAAGAGGACTCAACTTCGACAAGCTGCTACTGCGTGAGACTCTGCCGGCCTTACATATGCACAATATCGTACCTGCTGTATATGAGATATTGCACATTGTGCATCATCACCGCGAAGTGTGAGCACGGCCTCCTCTCGATCCTCCTCTTGGAAAACGCTATTCAAGAGATGGCAGACGTGCACACAGGCGGATTGAGCTTGGTCCCCATTGATGTGTCCGTCAATAAGACCGAAGGATGCACGTCTTCTTACATTTTTCGCGCCCTGCCGGATCAAGACTAATCTCGTTTGTTCAAAGTCAGGTGAAAGTGTAAATCGACGGTCGGGCGGTAGAAAAAACGCGAATTGCACGAGAAGTTCTGGGAAGTCGCCAAGGATGTTACAGAGGTACTGGATATCGTCGACCGTCATGCCGCTTTTGAAAACGTTAGTGAAAACTGCTACAATAATATTTCCTATACTTGCTTGGCGAAATAGCGTGCATCCAGGAATCGCGAGAGTTGACCGTGGATCGCCTTCGCCTTGGCACGCGTACCTCGCAGCCATCGAAGCAATTCATGGTTGTGGATGAGATCAGTATTTGTCGGTATGAACTCGTCGCCAGTGACGGGGCGCAATCGGATAGGTATACAGCCCAGAGCTATTGATGTTCCGACGAGACCTAGTTTGTGATACATGTTCAATATGGCGGGCTGCCTGAGGCGTTGAGAACGAGTTCCTTTCTACGAGATCGTAGCGCGAAAGCTGAGAAGAGTTCAGAAGGGTAATTCATAGTAACCACCGCTATTGTGATGAGGTCTATATCTGACCACGACCAGAGCAAACAATTGCTTGGGTTCTTCAGTCGAGGTGGTTTGATACTCAATTGTAGACCGTAGGCCGGCTGAGGATCGGCTGGTCGCTCGGACTCTGTCGGCATCTCGGCATACTGTGGCGTTTGCCACCCGCCGCAAGCTCTTAGGGTGTTACAATGCGACGAAACTCGTAATAACACAAAATATAATGATATCCGTGGGATTTTGGAAGCGCAATGTATAGTAAACTATAACGCTTTTTCGGAGAGTTATGCATACGAGCTATAAGTGGATGTGATAGTGGCAATTCAAGTCCGCGCCCGCTGTGGCGTGACCTGACATGGGGGGTCCCACTTTTTGTCAACCATTGAACGACTGTTTGGATGGTCGGTCGGATATGAGGTTATTTACTGCAGCAACACCAAGATAATATATATATAAGCTCATCTTTCCTCTCCCAGCCTTCGCCCGGGCTCGTTGATAGGAACACGTTGCTGCGATAGCAGCGACTCAGTCATCAAGAGACAAGCTCCCGCTTCTTTGAACGCTATATATCATAAATGTACAAGACTACGCGTACACAGGACGAAACGAGCGTGATGCAGATGAGGTAAGAGCTGGGACAGGGACAGTTCGGTCACAGGGAGCTGAAGGTCTGAAGACGCGTCAACTCTAGCTCAACTTCTTCAGTGCTCGGTCGACAGTCGGTTTTTTTGCTCCAGCAATGCTGTAAGAGGGACCAGAGGTCGTCGGAGGTGAGAGTGACAGGTCGAAGAGGACGCAACCCAAATTCAACGGCCTTTGGCACCAGGTATCGTCCATTGAAGGAGTCGGACGGTATACCCTTGTACTGTGGCAAGTCACCGGAATACATCTGCCAGCGCAACATGAAAAACGCGTACTTGCTAGACGTACCGTGCACATACCTCAACACAAACACAAGCAAAGGAATAGATATCACCGGCGAAGCTCAGCCGCCGTTTGCACTCTTCAAAGAGATCGAGCGAGGGTCTCAGAACGCAGTCGTCCGGGCGCGGGTCCAAGGCCGCAAACATTTCGGGTGGTTGCCACCTGGGAGTAGGATCAGGCCAAGTGGGATGCTGTCCCATGACATACTCGGTCATTGAAGTCAGATACTGCCGCCGAGTGTCAAAACAAGATAGTTTGACACTGTAATCGTCATCAATAAGCACATTGCTCTGAACAAAACACAGTTAGCTGCTTGATAACAACGTTGGTAGATAGATAAATTACTCCTCGTAACGCGCCATGGACGATCCCAACGTCGTGTAGGTAAGCTAATCCTTGTACAATCTCGAGCATCTGGAAGTGGAACTGTGAATCTGCTGTCTTGACGAAGAGACGACACTCACCCATCTGCTTCTAGGTACAGGCTTGCCCTCATCTTGTAATGCGCGAGCACACCTACGCACATTACCGCGTGAGCACCACGGATATACCAGAGAATAAGTATTGAAGAAGCAACAGTCGTCTAAGCCAAGGAACGGCAGGATCCTTGGGTGTTCCAGGTTTTTCCAAGTCAAAGCTCCTTCGAATAACACCTATCACGATGTCCGTAAGCGGCTCGGATGGTTTAACGGAAAACCACTGACCTCTTGACACTTGATCTTCTTGTCATTGGTAATCGGGGCATTGAACACGCGAAAGCGTTTCACAACGACCTGCTTCCCCTCCAGCGTCCCTGTATACAGGAGTTCGGAGTCATTGGCAGTGTAGGCAGATTGATTGACCTGGAGACCTTCCACACGAAAGGGCGTTGGTACACGATTGCTGGACACTCCCAGTTCAATCATAAGCCTCCCTATCTGCTGCCAAGATTCATCATCGCAGTCATACGGTTGGCCTTTCGGTACTAGCCCCGCAACCTTAAACCACGACGACTCAGCTTCGCGTAGCTTCTCTTACATCAGTATCGGTATAACTGAGACGGCAGAATGCATACCTGTTGGAAAAGCAGTTGCCTCTCAGTGTTGCTACCAGGAAACACGCGTAAATACTGCTTGTGCTCGAATTCTCGATAAGTATCGTTCTTTGAACGGATGGCTTGTTCGTTTGCGCGTTGGGCCTCCCCTTTGATGTCGGAGTCGACCAGCACCAGAGACGCAACTCGCATAGCGATCTTCTCGTCTTGCGTGATGTAGACGACGTGCTTCCTCTCGAAGTCATCTGACAGCTTGAAAGTATGGTTGGGGGGCAGAAACTCAGAGAACTCGACAAGAAGATCGGGGAACTCGCACAGGATGTTGCAGATGTGGTGGATGTCATCTATAAGCATACCACTTGCGGTAGATCAGTCCTACTGCTGACCTGATCACAATCCCAGACACAGCACTCACGTCGTTCGATAGCGATCCTCTAGAAATTGCGACAGCTGATAGTACATCTTCCTAGTTTTGCTTGTGCGCCGCATTCGGTCCAAGCATTGTGAGAGATCGCGGTTGTTCAAAAGGTCTGGATTAGTCGGAATGTAACGGCGCCGAGTAGGTAGACACGGGAGAAAGTGCATAGTCCTAATGATATCGAGGTGCTGTGATTTCTGGTGCTAGTCGCTGGTGTATCCTCACGCAGCATGAAGGATGGCGAGGCAAGTAGTGAAGAGCGAATGGCGTCCATGCTCTTCGCCACAACATCTCGTATATGTAATTGGTCTATAATTGTATTTTGTAAGTCGTGGCGCAGGTGAGAAGGATTCACTTACTAAGCAGGCCTCAAGAGATGTCTCCTGCTCGCCACTGGCGACGGTCATCAGCCGGATGCATAGAACACGTACCGGATAATAGTTCATACGCTGGACAATATCAGCTTGAATATGTCACAAGACAATTGATTCAGATAATCAAGGGGGCCATTGGAGTACTACGAACTCTACAGCTCACCAGGCGTTCGTGCCATATGATGCTCGTTACTATTGCCGTTCGATAGAAAACAAATAATAAATAAAAACCTGTGCTTCGTTGAGTCGAATCATCGATGGTAGAAGGGGTCAAGGAAAAAACGCACCAAGTAATCAACCTATACGACTCGCTAACGAAACTTCTTGTTATCCATCTTCACCGGAAAAACACGGTTAGACCCTTATGTAGGTCTAACGCCGTCGGACGAAGAGCCGGATCCACACTCCAGCATCGTCTCATCTCGTGCAATACGATGTCAGGTATACCGCTAGGGCTCGGAACTTGCGGACACTCCACTTTACGAAGTGAGTCGGAATGAGGGAGCTCTGAGGGCGGGTCGAGGTTCCAGCGCCGCCAACATTCTTCGCAAAAGATCGCACACCCCCCGGTGTAGGCCTAGTGAGCGATCATGAGTATGTAACTTCCCAACATTCCTGCGATGGACGTACCTCCACGCATACGGTGGCGAAAGCGTACATGTCGACCGGTGGCCGCAAGGAGTCTATTGATATCATTCCATCCAACCGCCAAGTGTTCCTTACCGCCTTAACAACTTCCGGGGCAGGTATACGATCCCAATGCCGACAGGCGTCGGGCAAACAATACATGCCAAATTCCGTGAGGACGACACGATCTTGCGAGTCTATCAAGATGTTGGACTACAAAGGGAGAGATGAGCTAGGGAAGCAGTTGATGGTGGGGTTTGCTTACACCCTGGAGTGTCCCATGCACAACTCCTTGCGAGTGCAGGTAATTGAGACCATCTAGGATCTGCAGAATCTATGTAATTGGGGCGATGAATCCAGGGTGCGTAACGAGCTTATTATGCACTCACCCATTTGCTAACAGCGATTTTTTTGCGCCAATGTCTAAGATCGCTGATACGATCTCTCATGTTCAGGCTTTGGGTAATGACACTCTGCTTGATAAGGGCAGCCGTGGAGTTGATGCCTAAGAGCGAGACGAGGTTCTTGTGCCGGAGATCGGACCATATGATGCATTGCTGAAGGAAGATACGTTTCACCCTCTCCGCGTGGCCGGGATTAGTGCCAGACTTGGTCCGCAGGCCGGGTTTCTGTATGTAAACTTGGGTAGTAAGACCAAGCGCATTCGATAGTTGACCTTTGCAGAGGATGAACGACCCGGACACAGCTTCTCTTTGATCAGCAGCGCCTGTAACGGTCTTGACGAGACTTCTCGGAAGTTCATTAGTTCTCACGTGTAGTCTGCATTTCAGCCGTCGCACACGCCACATGTCCGATGTACCTGGGGTGTATTGGTGTAGAAACTTGCATCCTTCCGCAAACCTAACCCAAGAACCTTTGCCGTTCGTGATTAGCTGAGAAAGTAGGCGTAAGTGAAGATTTGGTCAGCAGGCAGACGCAACTTACATCGTTCATAACCTTCAGCGTTCTAAGCGCATCTGATCCGACCAGTTCCAGTAATGCAGGCTCATACATCTGAGGGTTGACCAAAGCATTCATGATCAATCGGAGTATCTTATGATCGCGACTGCTGGACTCGTCTGAGCTGAGGCCAAAACTCGCCAATTTCCTAGTTTCCCCTTGAAGATTAGTGTAATCGAAGACAGCGGTCTGAGAATAATCGTCAGGCAGCGTGAGCTGTCGAGGCGGATCGACAAGGGATACAGCATATTGTTTGATATGATCGGGGTAGTCTTGGAGAATTCCACACAACTCCTGGAGCTGTTTCGACCTGTGCCACTGTGAGACTAGGTAATTTGCTAATAAAACGTAGACGTACGAAGCACTGTACTTGGATTCGATAATGATATCCTGGATCCTCTCAAAGTCTTTGGGACGTCCACAAAGATCCGGCCACACAATATCTAGGAAACCCATACACCAGACGAACTCATTTGACTTGCGAGGTCGTAACGTTGACATGGTGAATCTTAGAAAGTATGCGGCATTCAAACGACCATGAGGTATTTATGTGATTTATGGGCATGATGCGAGTGGCCACTGCTGGGACAAGGTGGACAAAACATTGTAAGACGCCACGTGGACCTTGGCCTGGCAGTCTCCCTTGACGATGTGAAGACGTCGACGTCAGAGTGATATTAGCGCGATACCGAAATCTGTGAATCGAAGGTTAGGATAACGGACTGGAAGTTCACAATGACAACGAACATATTTGCATTTGAATTTTTTCAAGACGTGAATATGCTATGACCTGAGCAGCAAGACATACGGCGTGTACGGAGGGTACGTCTACCGATCAAGTGCAAGCCCACCCCGCCATCATGCCTTTGAAGCCTACAATGGCGCCAACTGCAAGTGCGGTCCAGCCAAGACGCATACTCCAATCCTCTGCTCCAGCCACGCTTCTCTGACCTGCATACATGGCCACAAGGTCGTAGACCAGGGTCGTGCCGAACAATGGGCGTGAAAACACCGCAGCGACAGGGAAGACGGCATATGTGAGTACTTGAACAACTGTCGATGGAGGAGCACGGTATTGCTAAATCGAATTTTAATCAGATGTCAAAGCAGCATTGAAAACCGACTCACAAGGGCTACGCCGCCATTGTCGACAAAATCGAGGATACCAATGCCAGCGAACGTCTTTGCTACGAGGTGAGTAATAAGAAGCAAACGCGGACTGGAGGGTGACAGGGTGGGCAACCTCGCTACAGCGTACAGCTGGGAGGCGGTATTGATCGTGACAAGGATCTGAGAGGCGACAAAGTTTTGGCGAAGCCAAAAAAATAGCCAACCAGCTGATGGGGATTGAGCGAGATATATCGTATGCGCTCCACCAGAAATACTTACCGATACAAAGGTTTCCCAGCGCATATATAGGGGCATACTGTATCGCAACTTGGGCCGCTTCTTCTTCAGCAATTTCCTTATCAACGTTTTCTCCGTTGTTCCTGGGATTATGATCACTGTCGAGAAGTGTATACTTCTCATGTCCAATGGAAAACAGCTGTTTGATCCAATAAGCCTGAAGGACGGTCTGTCCAGAGAAAAAAGCTGCAATGAACCAGGGGTTAGGAGAGAACGCGAAATGGTTCTGCGGAGAGCTCCGGTCAGCTAGCGGTACACATTGGTGTTAGTCGTACTTACTGCGTCAGCGATATCCTTCATGTTGGGCTTTGTAGCCATGCCGTATATTTGTGTCCCGAAATTGACCAGGAACGACCCAAGAGTCGCATAGCGTGCGTTAGACAGTCCGTTGCCCATGGTTGAAGTTGAGGAATTGGACGAGTTGGATATGGTGGTGGGCAGAAGAAAAAGATTTACGATGGGAAGATGGACATCGCATTATATACCGTCGCCAGCGTCGCCGGACAGGCCTCTTGTGCAGTGGTTGTGCAGTCAATGATATCATGCACCACCTTGAGCCCGATCGCGCGCAAGCTTTGATGGGGGTCGAGGGTGACTTGAAATGGACATCCCGATCCTCACAAATGGCAGTCGTGGGTTCGAGCCCGCCGCAGAGCATAAATTGGTGATATATTCCAGACGCCACGGTACACAGCTAGCTGGTTGGTGTCAATGTAGTGAAAACAGGACTTATAGTTGAGAAGTGCGTACTTGTCATACAGGTTCTCACGCGAAACTATCGGAGAAGGCCTCCCAATCCTTCTTCGCTGTCGCGAGCGTTTCCTCGCTCGCATCCAAGTGCTTTCCATAGACCCCTTGAGACAACGCACGAGTGACGAATGGCACGAGCACTGTGAAGTATATTGAACCCGTCGCTCGCACAACTTCGACGTCCACACTGTCGTTATTGTCCTCGTGGTTCGCATTGTGCAGCCATGATTTGTCTTGGGCGTATGTTAGAAATGCCTGCCCGCCCGTAGCTAATGTATCTTGGAGTGACTTGTAGAGATCTGGGAGCAACTCAACGGGCGCTAGCATACGCAGTCCATTCAACGTCGTAAGGAGTGCATTTAGGTAGAGCGCAAGGGGCGGATACGAGGCGAGGATCTGTGGCGGGGTATTGACCGGTCCTGAACTGATGGCCTCTAACTGGGTAGGGGATGGCCGGGGAAGTGACGACAACGCAGATGGGGAAACAAAAATATCTGAAGGCTTCTTGGACGAGGTCGCTTTAGCCTTTCCCTTCCAGGCGGTGGTCCCGGGTATCTTCTCGCACCAGCCGTTCACTGAATCTTCAAACTCCTTCGTCACACCGCTTCGTACAGCATCCAAGAATATGGGAGCGAGCAACGGTTTGAAATCCATGCCGATGCGGGAGAACGAATTGGCGCAATAGGTGAGCTGGGTGAGCAAGGACATCAAGAGAGATGGATCCGGAATGAGGAGCAATGTTTCGCGTAGAAGTGACAGCAGGACCTGGAGCCGATGCGTTGTGAACATCCTGAGGAGTAGGTGCAGGCTAGCGGAAGGAGCGTCTGATGTCGAGGGGGCGCGATCCAGGAAGATTGTCGTGTACTGTGTGACGACATCGTATACACCCTCCCTCCACACGTCCACGTACCGCTTCAAAAAGCGTGCATACGTCTCTTTATCCTTCTCCGCGTCGCCTTCCACGTTCTTCTTCTCCACGTCCACAGCCTTCAGCGCACCCTCCAGATACGTTCCGCGCCCCGTCAAGAACGCCAGCGCAAGCTCCTGCTCGTCGAGCACCTCCATCTTGCGTAGGAACGTGACTGCGCGGAAGAGCGCGGGGAGCTTCGCCTGCTCGCTGAGCATGCTGAGCAGTTGTCCGAGCATCGCTTGCACGCGCACGTCGCATTCGGCCTTGACTGACTGGATGAGCGGATTCGAAGGGAAGCGTTGCGAGAGGGATGTAGCGTGATTTGCGAGTAGTAGCGCCTCGTTGTAGCTATGGTTGCGTACGCAGGAGTCGAGAAGCATGGGTAGAGAGAGGACATCGTAGAGTTTGTCGTGCTGCTCGAGGACAAGGCTCGCTTTCCGGCGATCCTTCTGGATATCCCGCGTCTCTTGGGTGAATGTTCGCGCAGACTCTTCAAGAGACGGCAATGCTGATAGTAAAGAATCGAGAGACGACGAAAGGGACGAAAGCGATGACGAAAGCGTGGATGTGGTCGAGTGAAGAGAAAGAAAGGTAGGATACGACGTGTAGCAGAGTGTGGTGAGTGCATTGGTGAGTTGAGCAGAGGAAGACGATAATGTTGTTGGTTCCGACTCGAGAGACGAGAGGGGAAGCTCTGTGAGATGTGCCAGGTAAGAGTTGAACTCGGGCTTTGCGAACGGGCTTGGGAGCGAGTTGTTGGAGGATGCTGAGAGCAACTCTGTCAAAGACGACAGGTCATCTGAGCTGCTTGATTGCTCCATGCTGGGGCCTATCCGTTGATAGATTATTAGATTGCGTTAGGTCGAGAGAGAGAAAAAAGCGACGGCCAGGGGACTGTGTCTTGGGTAGGAATTCGGAAAAAGCAAGGCTTGTCAGCCAGGTTCCACGGGATACATAGACCAAATCACACTCACCGCTACGCTTTGCTTGAGGTCAGGACAGCGAAGATGGCTACCTGGCACTGGCAGCGCAAAGGCTGATGGTGGTTTAGTTTGACAGCATGCTTATTAAGCGCCCCAGCGACGCGAATTCGAACCCGCCAACGGGATTTATTCTGAGGTATTTTCCAAGCTGCACAAAACCACGAGATATTTGCTCTAGTCGATGATCTCCAAGAAAAATATTATTTGCCATGTTTTGACTCATAATATGAGTGCTAATACATGTAGCAATGATGTCCTATCCCTCCATAATGACAGCGCGATATTAGTGATCGATACCGAGGCAGTTCTCAAAGACCAATTACACCGCCAAAGAAGATACTGCAGACTACGGCAACGGCACCTGCAATTGAACCTTGTGAAAGGCCCATATGATGAGCCGAGGCCGCGTTAGAATGGGTCGCAGAAGGAGCTGGGGACGTAGTAGTTGCAGCACTTCCAGTCGGGTCACTCGACGCGCTCGTGCTTGTTGTAGCTGCAAGAAGCTTGTGGGTGATAGAAGATATTCCCGCCGCATCTGATGAAGCAATTTAAAACATCATGGACTATAAAAAAATGCACGCGTGACGTACCTGCGCTCGGAAGAAGCGGTAGGACCTCGCTAGCAATAGAGCTTATCAAGCCGCCAAAAAGTGCAGTGATGACATTGCCGTCCCGCTTGTCCGGTGGTGTTGTGGGTGAGGTCAGACTTGCTGTACCAATAGGCGTACCGGTGATAGTTGCGACGCTATCGATAGATGCGCTACTCGCGAGCCCAGAGCTTGGCACGTCGGTAGCGGATGCTACGGAACTCGTTAACTCTGCCGCGGTCGCAGCGTAGAACGGATCGACAGAATCGAAGTAACCACCAGGGAACCATAATCCACCTCCAGGGAGCGTAACGAGATCCACCGGAGCCAATGTCGCAGAGTTCACGGTATCCGTAGCCAGCGAGGGAGCAGCAGTTGTAATAACTTGCGACCCTGTAAGTACGATAGAAGGATCTGTTTCTTCTGCAGGGATTGTGGCATCCGTGGCTGAGGCGGCTGTCCCTGCTATCACAGTCTCAAGTGGTACAACTGAGACGGTGGGCGGTCAGCTTCCATCTTCTCTAGTATCCGAGGGTGCTTACGTTCAGAAGCAGCGGATGGACCCAGAACCTCTATAGCAGCACTAATGAGATCACCTATCAAGTCATCGACTACAATATTCTGTCCTTCAGCAATTCATATCGACGTTCATATAAGAATTGACTCACGATCATCCCTTTCGACCAATGCCTCGGGTTTTGCCGTTGGCACCGCAATAACGTTATTTAACGATGCAGCAATAAGAATGGAGGGAATAAACACTTTGGCAAGCATTGCGAAAAACGATCAACGTCGAAGGAAACGAATGAAAAGGCCAGAGAAAACGCACAGCGTTAACGAACGGTACCTTGCATGTCGATGGGGATACTTATAGCTCACATCATGGCTGTACTACCGACATAGCCGGGAAGGCAAAGAATCAATAACGAATTTTGCGCACAGTCACAGCTTTATGTTCATCAAATGCCTGTGTTAATGTTAGTCAACGGCTTCGCAACGACCTGTTTATGTGGCTCAACTTGTCATGCAACGGACCGCTCACTGTAAACCTCAGCTATGTCACACAGACAAGTGCTCAAATATATTGTGATGTGCGCTCAGAGCCATCCAGGACCGGAAAAGGTACCACCGGTTGTGAACTGACGTTGCTAAGCGCAGTGCTCACTGGACACTCTTGTCACTGGTGACGTATCATGTCTTTAGAACTTAGATCTCTCAAAGTCTACTTACTGGCTGTTTCCATATGATACAGGTCCTGAATCTTCCCGCCAACGCAGAGATTAAGCAAGTGTTAATAGTATATTGGGGACAATGTGACTTGATATTCAGTGGCTGTATTTTCGCAGCGTCCACAGCCGTCTAGTGGAGCGTGGTTGCCATCGACGTTAGGAGCTGCCAAAAGATCATATGAGGTGCGTGATGGACTTAGTATGATGACAAATGTCGAGTCTTAAGTGAACAGGCAACAGTTTGGTGATGAACTCGAATTGTAGATTTAGAGTTCGAGCTTGCGCTCGAGCTCGGGTATCGGAAGGGGGCGCCAATTATCAGGACGGCCGGGCCGCCCTCATCCGAGAATAAGTTGGTCTGCTCGACAGCACGTAGAGTATAGCTGCTAGTCAACGTGTATTACGGTAGAAGTACTGCACAGAAGTACAAAACATAGCAGATAATCACCCTACACCCCATAATGGACTAACAGCCCAACTGGATATAAAGGACCGCCCTCGTATAAACCCTATCACAGCCTCAATCTGCGGTAGTCTAATCACTCTGCCATGGACATGAACTGTACGTAGTGTTAGAAACAAAAGCACATTCTTAAATCTATAAACATATTACTGACCATAGGGGGCGCGCGAATGAATCACAAGCGACGCTTGAAGGCCGAGGCAGGGGGGTTGAATCCGCTGATCGGAAGAGCATTGTCGGGGTCTGCGTCTGGGAAGCTCGTGGAGTCCGCGAGCGAAGCAGAGTCAGTGTTGCTAGGGTCAAACGAAGGATCAGCGCCGGAGTCAGCCGTCGCCACGGACGGGTCTACAGAAAGAGTGGCGGTAGGGTCGGAAGAGCCTGCGTCCGTGGCAGTAGCGTTGGGGTCAACGTTGGGGTCAGCGGTTGCCGCGGAGGGATCGGTGAATATGGTAGCGTTGGGATCAGACGTGCCGAAATCGGTGGCAGAAGGGAGTGCGTTCGGGTCTGCTGTTCCCACGGATATGTCCGCCGAAATGGTAGCGGTGGAAAAACTGGAGTCGGTAAAGTTACCCAGTCCGCTGTCCGTAGCAGTTGCGATATCTGCGCTGTCCGTCGCGGTGAAGAAGGCGAAAGCGGAGGATCCAAACACATCTGAGGTTACGGCAGGATCTGAGAAATCCACAGAAGCAGTACTCGTCGAGTTTAGGAACGCAGTAGATAATGAGTCTGCAGAATCTGGGAAGCAGTGTAAGCTCCAATATCAAAGACTTTCCGAAACGCTTACCATCAGTGACGGTGACAGTAACGGTGGTTGTGGCAAGTGCAAGACCAGAGTCGACCGTGTCAGTGGCCGTAGCTAGAGTCATTACCATGCATCAACACAGAGCTGTAGACTCGGTTATAAAAGCTTACAAAGTGCAGTGTCGGATGGGTTGAGGAATTCAAGCGCAATGCTGAGGATTTCTGCAAGTAGAGCGCCGGCTTATAGAATGGAGAGTTCAGCTCCGAGATCAGGCCAGAGATATCAGAGGACACATACATTGCGAGTCGTCCCGCTTTAGCTCATTGTTAAGGCCTTCGACGGGAGCTGCTACTACGTTCGACAGTGACGCTGAGAGCAGAAGAGAAAGGACAGCGACTTTAGAAATCATGTCGGAGAGGTTAAACGTTCAACGTTGTGAGGAGAATGTTCAAAATAGAATATTGAGGGGTGGATAGAAAGCGAATAGTGAAGTGAGACGCACAGCGACCTGAAGAGAACGAATCCCTCTTGCACCCCTTTATATATGTAACCGTGAACGGCATATCGTCCACAAGAGCATTCCTGCAGACAGAGTAATCTAGAGACGCGCGAGTCTTCTTGACGGGTTCGCCGCGCCCATATGAGAATCAAAGATATAGACTCGACGCCCTTTGTCGCTACCTCTGACGTTTGTATCACCATGGCCCCAAAGTCTCTCCGGACATCAGGATAGAGGCTCTAGACTTAGAGGTTGGTAGTACGGTCGTATACATATCTGGAACTGTTTTTCCATCATCACGCCACATACATCTTGTACAACTTTACGAGACTCACCGCTGATATATGAGCGATAATATTTGGCGATGCGCCCAATGTGATATCCACGTCCTCGTTGTCACTAGTGCTGTCATCAACGAGTCCTGAGGATCATTGCAGAACGCGGAGCGAGAGTGTCCGGGTCACATATACGAAGGGCTGCTCTAATCGTGATCTCGGTTGTCATGTTCAGGTGAGTATTGAGTTCGCTGTGGCGTTGTGCGTCGAAGCCGGCATTTCCCGCCGCGTCGGGACTCGAGACGCGCGCGCGCGATGAATCTCGGGCGCTCCAGCTTGCTTTACTCCCAGTTACCACCAGCTGTCAGACTGGACTTGAGTGCGACATCGTTTCCGAGACGACCATGAGCCCAACATTTTAGTGCCGTTTAACAGCAGTACTCATTCTTGGTGTGCCTGTTAGAACAAACAATGTAAGTATGATGAGCTAACACCGTATCTGGAGTTTCCTTGAAGCTAATGTGTCAGTCGGTCTTCCAGGTTCAATTGTACATCATACTTGACTGATACACAGATGACTAGGGATTCTCCGATACTACTCACGACTTATCCATACACTCAAGGCGTAGGTCACACTAGCTGCTACAGTAATGCCGCCCTCGTGCCACATAAGCGCTGGTCTGCACTACTAATATTTACGAGTTTTAGTCATAAGCTCATCCATACAGAAATGTTTGATCACTTATGCCTCCACGCCAACTCTTTGTCACGCTTCTGTTACCAGAAATTTTATTGTCATCCGGTGCTGAAGATCAAAATAGAACAGTGGTACCTACCAAAACGACGTATGATCATCGCTCTTGCCGTCTCAAGCACAAACTTCAATGATGGCTTGTCGTTCGACGCTCATATGGTAGTCCGATAGTACGCTCTCACCTTTTAGCAATATGCGATAGGGTCTGCAAAATCAACCTTCTCGATAGCGTACAGCAGCGCCGTCGAAGTCACATGAATGTCGCTCATCAAAACGCATTGATCTTCTTATGCATCGGCCTCTCATGTGGTGGGAGAGTTGGTATGGCGCTTTAACCCTCACCGTTTGGCTCCTTTGCATCCCCTGATTGCGCCGGACCGTCAGAACAAACGGGCCGTTGGCACGCTTCTTGCACCCCACACACCCCGCATTCAAATGCATGGGCTGTTGGTTTACCCAGGTCCCGTGGTACATTTCTATCGGGCCTGAAATGGCACATACATAAGGGTGAGTGTCTTCTCGAGGCTCCGTTTGTTTGAGTTCGCCTCTTCTGACCTGTGTTGTGCTTCCCACCCAGCGGCATGGCCGTCCCAACGAACAGGAGGGCGATTTTACTCGCCATTTTCATTGCATTTGGTATGTGAGATGATTCAAGGCATTCTCTCGTCGTGGCTCAATGCATGTCTTTACAGGAGGTAAAGGGTGAATAAAACAGTCTCTCAAGATTGTGGGTGCTATCCTCGCTGCAACAACCCTTGACTCTGACCCTTTCCCTCTTCAGAATAAACAACGTTTTCGCAGGCTTCCTCTTCGGATATGACATCGGTGTCATATCAGTACGCATTCCCAGTATACTTTGTGCTCGACAACCATCTCATTCCTAGCAATCCAGGGATGTCTGATTATGCCAGACTTTCAACGCCGTTTCGGTCAAATTGGTAGCGACGGGCAGCCTTTCCTTACCAGCTCTCAGCAGTCAATCATCACGTCACTGCTCTCTGCAGGGTATGTGCCGTATTCCACATGCATGGGCCTCGCTTATCGTCTCCGCAGCACCTTCGTGGGTGCTCTGGGCCAAGCCTTCACATCGGATAGGTTCGGGAGGAGGGGATCCATCCTGATATGGTCTGCTATCTTCACCGTTGGCACTGCCATTCAAACAGCCACCGCCACTTCACTTGCGCAAATAACCATCGGTCGTTTCATAGCTGGTCTAGGAGTGGGAGCACTCTCAGGTACGTACTTTATCCCTCACTCCCCAGAGTATGGCTGATACTACTCCTCCAAAGCCATTGTGCCGCTCTATAATGGCGAAACTGCGCCAAAGGCACTACGTGGGATGCTACTCGTATTGTACCAGTTGCAGATCATCATCGGGTACGTCTCAACTTGATATATGGGCTTCAATATTGTTCGTTGACATCGTTATCTACAGCATCTTCTTAAGTTACATCATCGACCTCGGCACCCACACTATCGGCAACTCTGCCTCATGGCGCATACCAGTAGGATTACAAATGCTTTGGGGTCTCATTCTTCTCTCTGGTATATTCTTCCTTCCTGAATCTCCGTAAGTTTACGCCTTCTATATCCAAGTACCTATTCTAACATGATAGCTAGCCGTCATCTCCTCGGTTGCGGGAAGGAAGCACAAGCCCGCACTGTCATAGCACAGCTCAACGGCGTTCCAGAAGACGATGCGCTCGTTTTTGAGACTATCGATGAGCTTGAGTTCGGTATTAAAGCTGAGAACGAGGGCGGAAAGGCGACCTGGATGGAATGCTTTTCCACGAGAAATATGCTGTGGAAGCGGACGCTGAACGGCATGATGCTTCAATTCATCCAGCAATTGAACGGTCAAAATTTCTACTGTACGTGGTTCATCCGATAACACTTGGCGTGTAGACTAATCACTTTCTCACAAGACTACTACGGCGACACATTCTTCCAGAGTGCGGGTACTCAGTAAGTCGAACGAATGCTATTCCCCTACATGTAACTGATATATCGGGACAGGTTATCGCCCTACGTTATTCAGACCATCTTGGGTGCAGTCTCAGTAGCCGGTACCATTCCGGCTCTTTACCTGATTGAGACTACTGGACGACGGAAGTCACTGCTTATCGGCTCTGTCTTAGAAGCTATCTGCTCTCTGATTGCTGGTGCTGTTGGACATGTCACTCTTGCCCCTACAGGTACGCCAGCAGATCAACTGACCGCTCGCAATCGTCGAGGTGGAGACACCCTCATCGCATTCGCCGTACTGCACGTCTTCTCTTTCTCTATGTTCTGGGGTCCGACGCCTTGGTGAAGTCAACCTGAACCACGTTCTGTCTGGCGACTGATTGGAGTCCTTTTTCTAGGGTCTACCTTGGTGAAAGCTTCCCACTTCGTGTGAGACCCAAGAGCATTGCTCTCGGAAGCGCAACAAGTACGTTGAATGGATCTAACGCTGGTCCATGTCATTGATCGGCATCTAACTAGACTGGCTTTGGAATTTCCTGCTTTCGTTCTTCGCTCCGCGGATAGCGGCAAGGATCGGTCCCTTGATCCTTCTCATCTTCTTTGGCATGCTTATCTTCGGTTTTGTCTATGTTTGGCTGTTTATTCCTGAGACGAAAGGACTCAGTCTTGAAGAGGTGAGTGTTCTATTATCCTAAACTCTCTCGATGCTGATGCAGAATAATACCAGGTGGATGAGATGTACCGGTCAGGGGTCAAGCCATGGAACTCTAGTAGCTGGCGACCGAGCGAGAAGCACATTCATGAGGATGTACCGTCTGAGGTCAACGAAGTCAAGGAAGAGAAAGAGTTTAAGGATGGCGATGGAGCATGATACTTGCAACTTTTCATTTTCTCTACTTACTAGCAATATTTCGCCTTGATGAATGTAACGGATCCTTACGATTGACTGATTGACGTTTTTCGCAACTACGATTACAAATATCCCTTCAAGCGAACGTGATAGTGCCTGTACCGCTTGTGAAAGGAACTACCCAAGCCCCTGCGTCTTGAGCAAAAGTCTTCGTCGGCTTAACGAGGTGCACCCCAGAAAGTGCGGCGGTCTGTGTTACTACCAAGCGACCTTGCGGCGCACTAGCTGCGTTCGGGGCGTTCTCTGGCGCGGCCGTAATCGTGAACGTAACCGACTTCGCAGTCGGGTCGTACACGAGCTCAGAGAAAGCTCCAGAGTCGAGCGAGAAAAACTGCCCGAGTGGCGCGATAAATACGCGCCTGCGCACGGTGTCGCGGATCTGGACCTGGATAGTCGGGCTAGTGGAAACGACGTTCCCACCTAGGGCTTGCCAGCCGAAGTCAGGATGGTCGACTAGGAAAGTGCCCATTCCGAGCGAGTGCCCCACAAAATTGGGGCCGTAATCGCCCGAGTAGCCGTCCCACATGAGCGTGTCAGCGAAGGAATGGAAGGACGCAGATGCAAATCCGCCCTCATCGATGTTCGTCGTCGGGCCGCTCAGCCCGCCGAATGCGACGCGGAGGAGGTAATAATCATCAAGGGTGGCCTCGAATTGCGAAATGAGGGGAAGAGAGTTGAGGCCGCTGCCATAGTGGTGAATTTGCCTTTCAATACGTTGAAGCTTCCCGCCGTATACGTTGTCCCTAATAATAGGAATTTGAACAGACAGGTTGGAAGGAACATCACGAGACACTCACCAATACCGTCTTGCGTTCCCATTGTATCCCCAATGCGGTACAGTAGGCTCGTACGCGATGATGGAATTAATGACGTTTAAGGCAGTCTGGGAATTGTTGAAGTATGTGCTCCAAGCATAGACACCCTCCTGGCCGGTTGAATCCCAGGCCATCTCAGAGCCAAACCTACGGCTGAAGGTTAGCGTTCAGATGTGGCATATCCTCAGTGGGACATACGGATAGCGTTCGCCCGCCCAGATTGTCTCACGCGCCTTCATACGGCTCTCCACAAGCGTAGCGTTCGCGGTCAAACCCTCGCGCTTCAGGTCTTCCAATAAGAAGCGTATGACGGTCTCGTCCATGAGCCCATCATCTGCGTAGCCAACATCGCCCTGAGTCATGCGGACGACGGTGTTTACAGCTTGATTTAGGTACCACTCCCAGGTATGGGTCTTGACGAGAGAAGGATAGTTCCGCGCTACGCGGTATAAGGCCCAATATGCCGCCTGGAAGATCCAGTTCATCAAGCGAGTGATACTGGGCTGCTGACCCACTCACCGTGACGTGGACATAGTCGTAGGCCCGATCAGTAGCGTAGGAGTCAGCTTGGTCCCAAGACCACCAGTTGCCCCAATCGATTGAGCTAGGATAGTCGTAGTTGGGCACCAGAGAAGGCTGATAGAAGTACACAGACTGTGACGATCTCAGCGGTTAGTGTTCAGCTAATCCTCAAATAGCGTAAGGCTAACCTTCTTGACGCTGCCTAAGAATACGTGAGGGTTAAGCTCTGTCAAAGAACCTGTCGGAATTACTGCTTACCATCTGAGTTCTGCACCGAACCCCAAAGCGTCTCGCTGATGAAGAGTTCCATCTTTGTGACCTCCGCTGCACTTGGTTGTACGAACTGCTTCATGGAGGCAGCAAGCCAAGAACCTGCGCCCGCTTCGTCGCTAAGGCCTGGGATCCAAGCGCGCGGATCGTCTTTAACGATGGCGTTGACCTGACGATCATACGTTACAATTCCGGGAGAGCGGTGGAAAGGGTCGGAAGAGTCGTCGAACCATTGCGAAGTAGTCAAGAAGTTGCCCAGATCGGAGACGACAGTGGCTGAGTCTTTGGTGACATAGTAATGAACGGTTTGAATAGAACCATCTTGGTATGTGATAGTCAAACGAGAGCGTCCCCAAGTGTGTGGCGTTATGGTGTATCCAACCCAGCCGCTTGTCTTCGCCTCAGAGTTAGAAGACCAGGTCAGCGCGCCAGAAGGAGAGACAGAGAGTGACTTCACTGCGGAGCTATAACTGAGGAATAGCTTCCCAGTCTGGTCCATCGGGAGGACATAGCCCGGTAGCCCCACTGCGACAGGTCGGCCGACACTACGCAGAGTGTCCTCTATGCCGCGTATGGAGGGTGACAGATGGAACTGCAAGCCGTATGTGCGTGTCTCTCCAGGTGAAAGCACGGCGGAAGTCGGTGCATTCCACGGTGTGACGTTCTTCCACTCGTTCTGTGCATAGGCAAGCGTATGAAACTGCCACTCGTAAAGGCCCTCAAATGTCTGTGACTGGTAATATGGAGCGTTGGCGGTACTCTCTGGAAGGAAGCGCCATCCTTCTAAAGGGGAGCTCGCCGTAGGCGTGACTAGAAGCGGCGGCAACGTCCCTAAGAGCGGCGTCACTTGGACGTATCCTGCGTCTTGGCCGATATAAGGGTCGAAGAGACTGCAAAGTTCGTTCGTCTGCGCAGCTGTTCTGTCCGTGAAGATCTAGGCATACGTTAAATTTAATCTATCCGTGAAAGAACAAGTGGAATACGCGTACGTTGTTAAACTCCAAGGGCGCGCCTAGGGCACCAATTTCCACAGACGAGCTCTGCGCATTAGCGACATCGAACAACAGCTCTAGTGTGCCGTTTGTAAAAGCCCATCTACGCGTGATTTTCAGCAAAGAGTTGGAGGGAAGAGTGGGACTAAGATCGGAAGCAGCCAGCGTATTTCCCGTCGCCGGTAGGGCCTTTACTTGTTTACGGGCAGCAGAAGAATCCCCGCTCGTCCAGCTGCTTGACCCGACAACGCGTGCACGGAACGTAATGTCTCCGAGGTGATAGTTGCCATTGTATTGACGCAGAGTCATTTGGTCTGTGGGTATGAAGTCGAAACCTCCGTTAGTCGTCGTCAGGGAGTACAGTGTTTGTGAATCCTTGACGAGCTGGACAGCGAACGTCGAAGTATTGAAGGACAGAAATCCATCAGCAAGGCCTAGGGTCGCCTGTTGACTTAGAGCCTGTTGAGCGTAGAGGAACACGAGTGTACAGATATAAGATAACCGCATCGTGTCTCTAAAGAATTATTTCTATTAGCCGAGGACATTAACTGTGGATTCCAACGTACCTTCACAAGTGGCGAGGAGTCGAAAGCTCACCGCGAATCCCTAGATCATGTACACCAATTTATGTAAAAACAGATTGACTGGATCACGGAGGATCCACAGAGCCATGGGTCACCTGCAGACTCTCCTCTGCACTTCGAGAAGGCTACACGGGCCGCTGCGATTGCTAGCCATGCGGTCCAGCCATGTTTGCCTTGTGACGACTGTCAACGCCCACCTTGCGCCCAGTACCATATGATTCGAGAGACTCAAATTCGAAAGTAAACGTAGATGCAGTCTATGACCTTGAAGGAGATGGAAAGTAAAGTTGGAGGTCATGATCGCGAAGACGGTGGGGACGCGTGGCAATAGGTGACCGGGGTCTTACCAGCACGCGTTTGGCGTCTAACCACGCGACGTTGAACGCGTTTGAGAGAGACTCGGAGCTTCATTCGCTTCAAACTTACTATTACCACCATCCACCGCGTTATGGCGACCCCTCTGAAGCCCATAGACCCAAAAGGCGCAAGATGGGAACCAAATCATGACCCAAACGATATCGTGGTCCCTGGACTAGACACAAACGCCTCAGTCAACGACCAAATAGAGCAAATCGAACAGCTCATTACGATCAAGCTACAGGTGCGACCAGACAGCTTCGAAGTCTCGTTGATTGCTGATGATGGTTTGTGTGAATGCAGAATATTGATGCGAACTTCTCGAAGATACAACAAATAATGGCTAGTCGCATATTACCTGCTGTGAAGCGATACGCTGTGGGGACAGAGTCTGTGAGAGAAGCCGCTAAGGTATGAAGTATTTATGTACCATCGGGAACCATCTAACTACTCCTCTTTTATAGTTCTGGACCACGTTCTATGAACAGGCTGCTCAAATCCGTGTCCCTACATATGACGACTATAGTCTACCTCACGATAGTGAATCCCAGATGAACATGGAGGACACCCAAGAGACTTCAGAAACGTCTCAAAACCCGATACCTGACCAGTCACAAAGCTTCGACCCAAACCGAACATCTTCCGAAGCTTCTTTTGCTCCTGGTCACGCTGCGGTCATGTCAACGCCTGCAAGACAGCACTCGCGGTACGGAGAGGAGCCAACACCATCATGGTCGGCCTCCATCGAGTCGCCACTGATTCGTCTCGACCGAGAGCTTCAAAGCTTGACCGAACAGGATGCTAGTGCATTGCCTTCCTCCTCCATGGCACAGCAGTCTCGTTACGAAGATGACCCACAGGACGTCACAGAACGTCAGATCGACATTCCCTCGTTCGCGGATCAAACGATCCAGTCGGAATCCAACAAATCAAAGGCGAAGGCACCCGCTGAACCTCTTTTGAAGGGTATTCTCCGTCGCAACGCTGATGTCTCTATGTCTCAGAAAGCGACGACCGTCTCACCGCTCAAGGTCAAACAAAGGACCCCAAGTCTTAAGTCTCTAAACCCTTACCTTCCTCCTGACACAAATCCTTCTGAATGGAAGGGCGTTGTAGATCTCACCGACCCGCGCGTATTGACTCCTGGTCGCGGAGGGTCCCCAGCTAAACGGCGAACCGGCTCTCAGCCTATAAGCGCCAAGCGTTCCAGTACACCACAGTTCAACGACGATGATTCATTTGACGTTGGCCTTGGGATGTCTCCTCCAATCACTATGGCCTTTGCTCAGCCACCATCGGCCAAGGCACCGAAGCTCGGTAGGACCCCGAGGAAACAGGCTGCACAGCGGATCACGCAGAATCTAGTTAGCAAAGAAACCAGTACGATACCGAGTACCACGAGACATGGACAAGGGGTATTCTCCCGGCCCGGAGGCACTGGCAGCATAGAATCCAGCATCATCAGCGTACCTTCCCCGCCATCTCTCACGAAGTATACGCGCCATTCTGCCGCCGAGACAAGCAGTAGCTTGGCAGACGCAAGTCTGGAAAGCATGATGAGACGTGTAGGACTAGACGTGCCCATGTTTGGTGCGAGTCACAGCAAATCGACGAGTACTACCAACACACCTGAATCGTTCCCTGCCGTACCTACGTCCAACTTCCTTCATTCACACGACTCCCACGCCACTACGTCTCAACTAGACGAGACTCCACAAATGCCCCAGATCGACTTCTCCCGCGTCCGAGTGGAGGACGACCTGTTTGGTGAGGCTAACGCATCCTTGGACTCGGACGACAGCTTCGATGCTGCAAATGACACAGCGCAGCCATCAGCGGCGTTTATGATGGCCGTGGCGTCACACTCTAATTTCGATGACGATTCGTTCGACACCAACCCAAACGACTCTATCGATTTTGAAGATGCCGAGGGTATGATGAACCCACATCCGTTCGAAAACATGGTCATGCGTGAGGGGGACAGCTTCGACGACGACTCTTTCGATGATCCTGTATTTGATCAACATACCGAAGAGGAGACGCTGTTCGGCGTTCCGCCTGCGCAGCGTTTGCAAGCTCATGCTGCGTTCCAGCATCGACAGTCCTTGGGTACCAATTTACGGATGGCTGGGCAGGATTTATTGGATGATACTCTGGGTATCGGAGCGCAGAGGGCGCAAGCTGGTCACGTACAAGAGACTCCTACTCCGTGGAACGGGGGACGAGAATATTGATTTGCCCAATAACCACTCCAGGATCGTCCCGAAATAACATTCGCACTGCCACAACTGCTAGGAGCACTGTTTCCGGTACGTAATGCCCAAGCAATCTTGTACCATTTCGCTCACAACCGAGTAAAGTTAGGTTTCCGTGATCGGCGATCGCATTATTTATTGTTTGGATACTCGATACTAAGAGCGTCTTTGATACTGGTTCATTACGGTCATGCCTACTCAGCACTCAGCGGCAACTTTCTTTCCTGCGCCAGAGCCAAACCATGACGCGACTCATATGACACAGTCAGGTAGGCGTTGTCGTCTGCTATCTTCTTCTTAGCAAGCATAACGTCAACATACCGAGGAATCTTACCTCTCTTCACCGCAGTGCGCTCAAGCGGATGTTGCGCCAGGTGCGGCGAAGGGCACAGTGCGTGTCTCCACCCATGTCTCGATCTCGGTGGCAGTGATCATCCATGGTGAGGTGGGGACTATCGAGTCAAAAATCTTCGTGCCGACGTAGGTGACTGTGGTCAACTGAACTGCATCCCCCGCGTCCTGTGCAAAACTGGTTAGCTTCACAGTCGAGTGTCGATCGTTGGAGCAAACTGACATCAGGGTTGGGCACTGGCGATCCAAGAACTGTGGCGGCGGCGCCGAGGAACAACAGAAGAGCGGTGCGCATAGCTGAACAGTTGAATGGTTCGGTGCGAGAGGATACTGCGCGAGTTCGTCAGTAAGAAAGAACGCGACTGTTATGCTCTTTCGCTGCCTTCCCTTCGCTCATAAATACCCTTCCTCATGGCAGAAGGGAGAAAAGTGACAAATGCGTCCAAGACGATGTTAAACTCCAACGCTGGTGTTGCTTCGGCAATTGCACGCTAGAGGCAATTCAGCGACCCTGCCACGGATTTTCCGTTTTGCAACACATGCAGCTATTTTCACCGCGAGGCCGGATAAATCCGCTCACTTGCGGCCTGCATGGCGTTCCTCCTCCTCGTCCGGTGTTCGGAGCGAGGAGCGGCCTGCTGCATAAGTCAGACCTGTAATGGCGTGTTCGTGTAGGGTGATGTACTTCGTCATCTACCGCGAGACCGCGTGATGCACTCCGCGATCATGGTTCAATCATCCTACGACCGTCTCTGGATTGGTGCGAAGCACCAGCAGGTGACCAAAACAGCCATGTACCGTACATCTCGAGAGTGGGGTTTGAGTCTCTTGGACAGCGATTCTAGTTCGCTTGAACCTGCGCTAGCACATGCCACAAAGGTTCGACGCTTGCTGGCCATCCAATTGACGCCAAGGAATCAGCCCGCACATTTGCCTCACCTCTCCCCTGGACGAGAACATGGAGTTTTTTAAACACTGCGAACATACGGACTGCAGGGTACCTCATGTTTCATCGGTACCTTAAGTGCGGTTCTTGAGGGCCTCTTGCAAACTCGTTCAGGCGAGTGCTTTCACAGTATAGACTCGTTCACGATGCACGTAGCCATTGTTGCTCGCTTTGGGCGGCTGATCGTCAAATACTGAGACCAGTATATCATATCGCAAAGCAACGACGGAGGTCGGCGGTAGAACGCGATCAGGGCTGCAGCTCGCGGATCGCAAATGTTGTGCGGACTTACACATGCCGCTGGCAGGCACCTGATGAGCCGATGAATGGCGATGTAGTGCACGGCCGATTACCCGCCGAAGACTTACCTTGTAATAATGTCAACACACTGAATGTCCAGGCAACAGACTGTTTTCAAACTTCAAGCGTCAAGAACCATGTTGGTTTCGCCCAAAGTACAGTAGACTTCGATTTTGATCAGGAAAGCTGACATGCACAGGCTGTTGATCTCATGCGTCACACGTCCGAGTCGTATCTCCAGTGTCAGTGCATAGGCGAGATGCGTGAATACGCACAAAGATCTTTCAAATAAGATAGCCAGACTCGTTCATCTGATAAGATAAAGCATGCGTTCCGGTAGATCCAATACAGAGTGCGCTCACAGTGGGGTCGTAAAGAAGCGAGCCGTCGTATAAGCGCGATCGCGTACAATCCCCAGATTTACGCTGTCACCTCCACACTGGTGTCGCGTCCACTCTGATCCGCGTCCTTACGGAGGTCAAGCATGCGACTCGTGCGTTCGCGCTGACAAGAATACGCTTGAGCTTAGTTCACATGAACAAGGTTAAATTTGGACTTACCTCGTTCGTGCCGTAGGTCCGATGCACCTCAAATAATTGGCTTTGTCTCTGCTGAACATCTTGCATTTCCATGGACTGGCGTTGCGATTGATCCTGTATGCATCGTCAGCGTGGTGTTGTAGTAAACATACGTGAGTAGAACAGACGTACTTCAACCTTCTTCTCCGCTTGTTCCTTCTTAACCACTGCATCCTTATGTTTATGTTCCAACTTGTTTAACTGCTTGGCAGTCTTAGCCATAATTTCCGTTGCTTTCGTCACATCCTGTTCCGCCTTCTCTGTTTCCTATCTCGATGTAAGTGTGACGATCTTAAGTGACTGGGTATGGCGACTACCTTGATGCTCTTGGCGAGAACGGCTTCCGCTCTTTTGACCTCCTTCTGAGCAAGTTTAATCAGCATATCGTCCGCTTTTGCTTCCTGCGCCATCAACTTGTGGAATTGCTTCTCATCATGGGCAAGAGTAGGAGGGTTGGACATATCGTTACTAGACGCAGGAAGGGCAGGTAGGTTTGTGATACTAGATTATCACTGGTAGCGAACGTGATTTCGGTACACTCCTCCGTCTGTGGCTGACAGCCATGGCTGGCCACACGGTGATCGCTGTCAGCATCGAACCTCTATACCTGCCATTAAAGGAGTCACACTCTACCCACGTGGATATTAGTCATCAGGTAATTTCACAAGCGCTCAGAGACCGACCTCCATCTGCTCGACACTCACATCCACGGTTTGCTTTGTTCAACGAGGGGCTTCATATGCCCTTAAAAACCGTGTTTGATATAATCCGACAATTTCCTTTACGCCTTACCATGTCGCGACGTTCGTGTTCGCCGGAGAACCTCCGCTCTCCAAAGCGACGCAAACTGGAATATCCTCCGCTTACACCTGAAGACTATAAGTACGGTGTGATGCTTGCACCCATGGTCAGATCTGGAGCACGTGCGTATGCTCTACTATAGCTTTTGAAATGTTTCTTGAATCCTATGCGATAGTGCCTACTCGGCTTTTTGCGCTGAAGCACGGTGCGAAGCTAGTATGGGGTCCAGAGATTGTCGACAAAGCAGTCCTCCACACAGAACGAGTCGTCGATCGTACGTCCCAGTGAACACTTATACTATGCGCTTACTAATATTCCTCGTAGCGACGACGGGCGTTGTTTCCTACGTTGGGAAATCCAAGGCTATTTTCACTACACACCCTATAGAAAAACCTTTTCTCATCTACCAAATTGGTTCAGCAGATCCTGAAACCGCTGTACAAGCTGCAAAGGCTGTCATGAACGACGTATCCGGGATCGACTTAAATTGTGGATGCCCGAAGGCTTTCTCTACACATGCCGGCATGGGTGCTGCACTCCTCACCAACCCCGACTTACTTTGTTCTATTCTCACCGCGTTGAGAACTTCACTTCCACCTGAAATCAGTGTCTCGGCGAAGATCAGACTGCTGCCGACCCAGGAAGCGACACTGAAACTCGTCGAGCGCATCGTGAACACAGGTGTTAATTGTTTGACCGTTCACTGCCGCACACGCGACATGCGTCCACGAGAAAAGGCTTTGATAGATAGGCTGAAAGAAATCGTCGAATTTGTGGAAGGAATGGGTAAGGGAATCGCCGTTATTGAGAATGGCGACTGTGTAAGCTATGAGGACTCGAAACGGATACGTGCGATAACAGGTACGTCTCTGTAATGGTGCCCATTTATCAATATTGCACTAATGTTCACTTAAGGCGCACATTCATGCATGATTGCAACGGCGGCTGAGGCCAACCCGACCTGCTTTGATACCACACCGCTTCAAGACATATCTAAAACGCTCATTCCGTCCTATATTCGTCTTGTAAGTCATTTGCTCGAGTGTATTTGTACTCAGTTCGATGAATCTTGGCAGTGCCGCTACTTGGATAACCATTGGGCGTCCACAAAATTCTGTTCAACCCAATTTCGCGGGAGCCATGCAACAACGAACAGGGCAGATCAGTCGGCGGTACACACAACAATCGCGAAGGCGAAAGGTTACGACGACATCGCTTCCATCGTAGACGGCCAATGGACTGGTGAAGAGGAATTCGCCGCAATCGTACAAGCCATTGAGGCGAGAGATGGCCGGTGTCCTAGACGAGTCGAGCCCGAAGCTACACTCCAGGCTGAAGCTACTGCTCCAGCTGAAACTGGTTCCACCTCATCCGATACGGAGAATCAGGCTGAGGGCACGGTTGAACCGGAAGCTATCTTGAAGACCCCACAATTGCCTCAAACGCCTGATCCAAATATCCTTCGTGCACCGTTGGGTCCAGCGAACGAAGCGCGGAGATATGTCCCGGCTTTCGTCGCCGGCCAGGACGTACCTACCCCTACACCGGTACCCACAACACCCGCCGCCGAAGCTGTATCCTCCCAATAACGAGGCTTCCCACTGTATACTGGGCTCAGGGCTCTTGGCGATGTGTCGTTTACATTTGACCGTCGTTACATGGCTTTATCGTATGTCATTACAGTTAGATCGCAATCCTTGGGTCCCGCTCAGAGCGCAACGAATGCTCCTACGAAAACGCTTCCTAGTATACTGGCCGCGCCTAGTAGGTGTCCCGTAGACAGACTCAGCGCATGCGCACTCATCGCCGCGCTCGACGACGTCGAGCTCGAGGTGGACGAGGTGGACGAAGACGAGGAGCTACTCGAGGGAGATCCGGTCGCTACGGTGAAGACGTGTCCAGCGAAGGACGTCGTAGTTCCGGAGGTTGTCGCGAGCGTGATCGCAGGACCTCCGACCGAGGTGACCTCGACGACAGGCGCACCGTTGACAGCTTATCATCCAGTCAGTTAATACAATTTGCGTTCTACGATTGATCCCGACGTACTGGTCACTGTGGCGAATACCTGAGAGGTCTCTGTACCGAGGATGGAAGTCGCTTCCTTCAGTAGTGAGGACGCTAGTGACGCTTCAGCCTCGTGAGCAATTATTTGGGCATCTGATGTGCTTACCGGTCTCCGATGCTAAGGCTGATTCGAACACAGAGGTTGCACGAGATACCTCGGATCCTACGGCGGACGTTGCATGGTCGAATAACGAGGCAGCTGTTGGCAGCCGGTCAGCATTATGAGGCAGGAGTGCTTGCGCATCGAGTATGCTCACCTCCCGACGTAGCGTCGTCGAATACAGATCCGAAGAAGTCGCCAACTACAACAATCGTGTCAGCGATCTTCAGACCAGACGGTGTAAAGCCGATGATGACTTACTGTCACGCTTGTGCGAAGGCAGCGCATTCACGGCAGCCAGAGGTAGGAGAGCGAAAAGGGCGATCTTCGAGTAGAACATGATGACAAAAGCGAGGCAAAGTAAGAGCGATCACAAGAATTAAGGGCGTGAAGAAAATGAAATCCAGCACCAGGCTGTCGGATGAGAACGAAGTGGAGAATAAAGGCGAGTGCGGAACCCGAGAAAAGGAAGAAGGGGCTGAGACTTACTCTGTCCGCTCCGTGATGAGTTATATATCTGCTCGTCTTGTTAAGTGACGTATGTTAAATCCGCAAATGCTGTGATGCAGTACGAGCCGGTCGTTATTGAAAGAATCTGTGACAATCAAGACTTGCTCTGAAACTCGCCGAGCCATCCTCCGTCTATCAAAGCCTCAGCACTCGACCCCAGGTGTGTCTTGGATAGTCTCCGGCTATGCTCGGTAGCGATTCATGCGATGCTCGCAACACCGTCCGGTGATGATTACATGCGCATATGGAGAGTTGAAACGCATACAGCTTGATTGCAAGTGCGACACTGATGGCGCATCAATCAGCGCCACAAAGTACCGACGTTTTGACCAGATACAGCGTTCAGGTCATCGATGAGACATATCCAATCCTATGCCGTCCATCAATCCAGGCATATAAATACTGTGTCTCTGCCGTTGTGCCAGTAGCAACTACACTGTCACCGTTCTCATCGCCGCTTGGCCAACTGACGGTCTTTGCCAGATACACTGGTATACTGACTTCAGCATCGATATCATCAGAATCAGCGACTAACTCAGTCTGGACGTTCATTGCATCAAAATGTCAGTGGCGAACAACCTGAAAGCACGCTAAGGGATGCAAACGCTTTCACCAGTACGATACAGTGAGCGTCCGTCCGAATTATGGTGCGCGCCCGAACCAGTTCGAACCGAAGCGCAGATGTCTTAGTGACCCTAACCCTACCTTAGTCCTCTGCCCCATCAAAGAGACGAACTTCGTTGCGAGTGAGGAACTAGCAGGCCCATATCTTATTATGAGATCCACGATTAGTACGAGTGTTCACTACCACTATTGTAATAGTATGCAGTAAGTTAGATGAGGCGGTGTCGGGTCAGGTGAGGATACAGTGGCGGTATGCAGATGATGCAGTCAGGGTGCTTGAACGAATCGGAATCGCTTGACGGCGAGGTAAGATGTCGAGGATCAGTGGGAGATGTGACGGGCGATGGTGGTGCGTATGCAGTGAGTGATGAAATGAGGGCGTGAGCAGTGGCGTGCTGGTGCTGATACTTGGAAGGACGGAAGTATGGACAGGTCGTTAGAAGGATCGTGTGGGACGTGAAAAAGATGTGAGTTTTGTGGGGTTCTGACATGCAGGCGGGCTGATGATGAGGGATCTTCGAGTGGTTCGTGCGCTGTGCGCCTCTTCAGTTCTTGTACGACTCGAGATACGAGAATGTGGGCGTGTAAGTCGGAGCCGGAGTTTGCTGCATATTAAGGTTCTGTCAATGTCACGAACACAACTATAATGACAGGACCACTTACGGGAGCAACACGCGTCGCGCTCGCGCTCCTCGACACCTCGAGCTCTACACCGCGTACCGCGCACGCAATCCTGACCGCAGCGAGCCCCGGCAGGCGCTCCTGATCCGAACCGACATGGACCGTAACCTTCGACAGCGCCCTGGCGCTCTTGACCGCCTGCGCGAGGCACGGCACGGCACCATCCTTGGCCGCCGCGAGCTCGAGGCGCTGCAGCGTCCTGGGCAGTCCGCGGAGGACGGAGGGCAACGTCCCCGGGCTGTCGATGCGCAGCGCTTGGAGACCGGTGCACTGGAGGACGGCCGCTGCACGGTCCGGCGAAGCGCACGAGGGGAGGGCGAGCGAAGTGAGGGAGGACGCGTGCGTTGTGAGGAGGTACTGCAGCAGCTCGGGGGAGGGCTCGCGCTGGATGTCGAGCGCGGTGAGCGAGTGGGCTGAGCTGTGCAGGAGGGCCTTCATGACATCTGCACTAGGCGGTGTCGGGAAATTCAACTTGATGGACGTAAAGGCGTGGCGGACTGCATGTTGGGACGGGGATGGCAGGGAAGGATGGACGCCGCCGAGGGAAAGGGAGGTGAGCGAAGGCCAGACATCCAGAAGCTGCCAAAGCGCGCTGTGATCGCCTGACCAGTTATCGAAGCGTAGGGAGCGGATTTGGGGACCGGCGCGAAGGAGGGACGTGGTTTCTTCGCTGAGTGGCGTAGATACTCCTTTTGTCGGTTCATCTGCAAATCCTTCGACAGCCGGCATTGGTCCCCCGTACAGGGTGAGGGAAAGCTCCGCAAGATTGGGGCACATTGTCACAGCCTTGGCAAAGGCGGCTTGCGTGAGGCCCTGGGGCTGCTTGGCATCGACGACACAATCCAGGCGCATGACACAGTCGGCCAGTGTGCGGCTTCGTGGCGTCGAACGATTGACGGCTGCTTGAAAGCTTGCGAAACCCGCGTCCGTACGGAGACTGACATGGCGAAAGAGAAGTTTCTGAGCAACAATCGACCAGTCCCTGCAAACTAGAGAAGAGGTCTTGAGCAGGCTTGTGTCCAGTTCGCGGTCCCCATCGCAAGATGCGAATTCAAGTATTTCGATGATTACTTCGGTGGGAATGCGGGACAATGCTATTGGGGCCGACGGAATAAGCGTGACCATGGAACATGACTGCAGACACGCGTCCTGTTGTACGAGCTAGCCAGATCATCGCGTTCAGAACCCGAGGGATGCACATTGACGAAGGTTCAGTGATACTCACTCGTGAGACGAGGCGGCGGACCAACTCAGAGAATCCCATCTCTGCAAAGGTTGATAACAATCCCACGTGAAACGATAGAAAAGTGTGAGTACACGTCTCGCGTGAGAGGGCAAGAGAGGGTGAAGAGGTGGCATGGCGAGGGGCGGTATATATACGCCTTGGCTAACCGTCCGCCCGAAATGAAACAGCCACGGAGTTCGACAAGAGCGACGGAGACGCCCATAGCGCCCCCAGGGACCCATGCGCCTTCTTTGATCGGTGACTTCGACTTCCACCTCCCAGTCGAGACGTATCATAAATGGGCAGTGAACACCGTACCCGCATCGCCATTGTCCGTGCTTTTCGAATGTTCAGGGCAACGATGGTCGCGGTACACGCCGGTGCAAACATCAGATGCACTTGTTGTCTGTCGTGCGAAAAGGGTCAAACATGAAAACGAACATTCATTTTCCGTGAACAGATGACAACACGCGATTGCAGAAAACACGACGTACTAGGCTTTGATTGCTGACATATATGGCATCCGCCATCCCTGGAGCTGTTACGCTAATTGGACGCAGCATTCTTGGGTTCGTGATTTGTGGATGGAAAACGTGAACAAGCTGTCATTGTACGAGCGCGTCCGCGTCCTTCTACCCGCGCTCTCCGAAGCGGGGAACATCTGATTGGCTCGCGGGACTTATCCGACCGCATTCTTCATTTTGTAAACGGGCGCGGCAGATCCGTGAGGCAGGCATGTTCGCTCACCGAGTCATTGTCCCCAATTACGACCTGCGTTTACGACCTACGCAGCAGCAGGGTTCAGGCCTTGAAATATCACCGGGGTTCCAAGCAGTCATAAGACCAATACAGTAACTTCCATTCAGACTTGCTTGTGGTCTTCGTTTGCGCTCTTGCCGTCGGAGCGGGAGGAGGCCTTCGCGGATATTCTTCTCACAATGCTTGAAAATTGGCCGCATAACGTGAACCGAAACGGCCTGCGGACGGTGACGTATGGAACTGCGATTGTTACGGGCAGCTCGATGCTTCAGCTCGTAGCAATGCACGGGTGCATTGTTTATAGCAGACCACATCAAATCGTGATCGTCCATGTTCGATCCAGTAGGTTCAAACAAACATCCACGGCCCGTTCCGCGCGGTGAATTTCAGTTGAGGATTGTGCCGGTGCCGTCCTCTGAAGGAGACATAGGTCAATGCAGATCAAAATGGAGGAATCGGCGACCCACGCCAACGTCACAGCGGGCATTTCCCAGTTTCCTGAAACCGTTCAAGAGCATCGCTTGGCTATCAATGCGGAGGATTGCGAATGCGATGGACTGGTCAGCTTACTTCACGTCAATCAGTTCTGACCAAGACGAAGCCTGTGAACAAAGGACTCGATTCTGCACCTCGGATTGCAGAATCGCGAAGTTCATCGGTGCAGAACCCACCCTCGATGTGTTTGCGAGCCTCGAGCCTCGATGATACGTATCTGCACGTCTGCAGCGGCTTCCATCACCCAGAAGCAGCTTCGTACACGGCACCGAAGCGCCAGAAGAGAATTCGTTGAACGAGTGCCACTGCGCCCCAGTAAAAACGTTTGGGAAATACGGCGCCGCCAAATACGTTACCCCAGGCGTCCGACACTTTACTCAGACAACCTAATCCGATACGCTTCGACAACATAGATCCTAACGAGTCAAGCTGCCTTTCTAATCGGCAATTGGAAAGGATTTCACGTCCCCTTCGCATTCAAGAAGTCGGGAGGTTTTCTAAACGCTATTCTGTTAGCTCTACAGACATTGCTTACAGCTACTGAGAACACGTACTACCGCAAGACAGGGATCCCAGCAAGCGTTGAGGCAACGTTCATAGAGATTTTTGCGATTTCACTTTCGTATGGCCTGACTAATTCCAGCATGATAAACTGCGATCATAGAAAAAAATTCCAGTGTAGTGAGCTCGCATGGTGGTCGTCCGGGGTCAAGGAGTGAGCGCCAACTTAATGAGCGCGCCGGAACAAACAAAGCCAAATTGCCGACTCCGCCTGAATTGGGCAGCAGCGCGCCTCTCTTCTCGAACCATCACATCGCAGGCAACGATGTCGACGCTCTCCTCGGTCGTCTCCAACCTGGTGCGCGCCCAGATGGGTGCGTCCGTGTCCAACTCCGTCGCCGACGACGACCTCGACCGCCACGTTGCCGAGCTTATTCTCAAGGAGGCGAAGCAGAAGCTGGAGAAGTACAGCAAGGATGGGATACGGGCGTACTTGCCTCAACAGTGCGTATATTCGTATAAATATCTCTTCTTTACTTGGATTAAATCTCTGGATACACAGGGAAAGCAACGCGCCGAAGACGAACAAACGCTTCCTGTCGTCGATCATACGTAACACAGACGACCACAACAAGACGATCCTCCGCGCGCAGGCGCTCGCAGCGCAGGAGGTGCGGCAAGAGCGGCTGGAGCAGGAGAAGCGGGAGCGGAAGGCCCGTGCAGAGGAGGCGGTCGAGGCGGAACGTATGCGTCGGCTGATGGGGAGAGGCAGGATTGAGTGGACGCGCGACTGGGATCGGGGGGAGAGCAGGGAAAGAGACAGGGATAAGGATAGGAACAGGCGGCGTCGCGACAGGAGCTGGGAACGGAGAGACGATGAGGGCAGTTCGCGCAGTAGTCGTAAGGGCAAGGAGCGAGCGGACAATGAGGAGAGAGAGGAGAGGCGTAGCAGACGCCACCGTTCACGCAGTCCAGTAGCCGACAAGAGCGACTCACGGCGGAGGCACAGACGTGAGAGGGATGACAGTCGTTCGCGTTCCCCAGAACGCTCTACAGACAACTCTCATGACCGAAGGAGGGATCGTAGGGAACATAGACGCAGCCATCATCACAGGTCGCGACGTTCAAGAAGCCCTGGTTACTCTGAAGATGATAGAGACGATCGAAGCCGTAGAAGACGACACAGACACCATCGTTCAAGGTCGCCGGAAAGGTTTAGGAGAGACTCGCCACACCTTGAACCTGAAGAGGCTTTCAGTAAACCCGCATCTCCCGCAGGCGACGATTACATCGAAGACGAAGAACGCAACCGCGCCGGACAGCGTGGTATCATTCAGGAGGACTTAGGCTCGGGATCACCTCGACCATATTCCCCTGCTCGGACGCCACAGAAACGCAAACGGTCCGCTTCACCAGTGGTCGGACCACCTTCGCCACCCAAATCTAACGACACTGAAGAAAGTGCCTCTCGAGAAGATACACTCCGGCGGAAACTCAAGTCTAGATTGGACGTGGATCCCGAGGCCGGTCCTTCATCTTCTTCACGTCCTTCACGTGCATCTTCACCTGGTTACTCTAGAGCGTCCTCCTCGAAGCCGAAGGAGCTTGTGGCATCCACGTCCTCATCATCACATACACACCAATCCACACGCCAGGTGTCTCTTTCTCCTGGTCCCCAGCCGCCACCGCCACCGCTACCTGCAGCTACATCATCAAAGCGTTCACATCCGCGCTCTCGCACACGTACGAAGGCCAAAAACGCTCCTCCCCAACCACCATCGTCCCCGCCACCGCTTCCGGCACACCTACCCTCGAAGATGGACAAGTATTTCGAGGAGGCATACGACCCACGGCTAGACGTCGCACCACTCGCCGTGCCTTCCATTCCTTCCACAGGCCTCATCAGCGACGTCGAGTTCGCGGGCTGGGACGCGATGCTCGAGGTCATCCGCCAGCGGCGCGAGGACAAGGAGGATAAGAAGCGCATGGACCGGCTTGGGATCTCGGATAAGGGCAAGGAGAAGGACAAGAAGAAGAAGGATGCGGAGGGGACGAGCGAGGCGGTGGATATCATGTCGATTCAATATAAGAAGCGTGGTGCGGTGCGGGAGTGGGATTTGGGCAAGGAGGGATTCTGAAGGGGCAGCGGCAGCGACAGCTTTTGGATATTATCATATACTCGCGTACTTCATTGCTTAACTTGTATCGATTGACGCATTCTACCCTCCATATATACCAACTATATCCGTGCACATTTCTCCACTCTACTGCTGTACTGTACTGTGCACTAGATAGATATCGATCTCAATACGGGCGCTTGTGCGTGTTTATGTTCTTAGTTTCGGTTTTCATGTCGGGATCATAGGTATGTCTCGACTTTTCTGCATGCTCGTCACTGACCATCAATTCAGCGGATCTACCATAACCTCGTGTTATTCGGCCTCGCGTGACGACGCCTTCACTCCGAGTATCCTCACTTCTCGGTCCGCAGCGGTACCCTCAGCCGCAACTTTGCCATTCACCCCTCTACGTCCAAATCCGCTATGACAGGCAGTCATCATACAGTGCTCAGCGCTCAGGTACCGTGCACGGAATGCGGGAGGCTCTGGACCTGGGGTGGCCTGGCTGTCTCGGGTCTTGCTCCCAGCGACAAGGGCAGAGTCTGGGCTGTGGTGAAGCCCTGGTGAAATGGACATTCAGTCACGGTGATGGTGGATTCCTTCCTGGGCTTCACGAGTTCGCGCTGATTCTCGTTTTCTCATGCTGTGGGGTCATAGAGGTCCTCTGGGATAAAAGCACCATGTAGCCTGTGCTTACTCCTCAGCACTGCTGACAGCCTTCGCTCCGCTGTACTTACTCTGTCTAATCAACGTCTTGGGCGAGGACACCATAGCTGTCGAGATGCTACTGTACAAGCAACACTTCTACCATATCGAACTCAGCGGTCCAGCGGGCGACATAGGCCTGGAGAACCGCGCACAGATAGCGAAGGCGACGTCGGGACTCTGCCGCGCACACGATATCATCGCTGCCACCTGTTGCGGCGGGCGCGAGGCACCGGAGCCGCCAGAGATCGCCCTCCTTCTACCCGCCGAAGCAAACGCGGGTGCCTTTGTGTCCCGCGTGCAGATGGCGCTGGAGTACCTGGACCTGAAGGCAGAGGTGACAATGCTGGAGGAGGTCAGGTACCATACGTTCAACGAGGAGCAGGTGCAGAATGTACGGCGAGCGGTGGAGGTAGATGAGATCGGACAAGCAAGTGATGCGTATGCGAACTGCAACGCGCTGCCTGCGCATGGATCTCAGGTTGAACCCGCCCGTACTGTACCTGGTACGTGAGTTGTCACCGTATATGTACTCAATCTCTGATAATCCGATGTCGATCTAGGTATACCTCCATCACAAACCTTGGAGCCGTTCTCAGTGACCAGAGAGAAGTACGAATGCATGAAGGCAGCGACCGAGAGCGAGATCGAGGATGAGATGCGCAGCTTACTTGCTGTCTTCGAAGCGTTGTCGACAGAGACGAAGACGAGCGCGGCCGTCGTGACAATGGTCGCCAACGGTCTGCTCACCGTCGGACGAAGTATGTGGTCGGCGTACCGGTCCATGCCACGGGGCGCAGCCGCATCCTTCTGGCTAGGAGAGCTCATCGCGTCGGCGGGCGGTCTACAGACTATATCACCAATTTCCGCCGCTATCGCGTCTGCGCTTGCCTTCCTTTTCATTACCTCGAAAGAGTACGTAAAATGAGCATGTTTGGGTCATGACAATGACACACTAACTTCTCAATACATTCCAGCGTCAGAAACGGCCTCGTGCTCCTCAATAGCGGGAAGTCCGAGATAGAGCTCTTGCATGACTTTGCTCTGCACGGACGACGCAAGTCCGTTGTGACAGCTATACCCGCATGTTACGGTGGATCGCCCGTGCCCGCCGCCTACCCCTGCGGTCTCTTCGTCTACAAAAAGGTAAGACATCAGCTTTCTGTCGCTAATACCCCAATAACCTAGGTATCCCCAGCACTCCATCTTCACGGCACCTTCACACGCCACAGACCATACATATCCAGCGCTCCCCGTGCCGCCCTGCAAAGGCTTCCCGATAGGGTTCCACGGATCCACAGCTGGCCTCGCCTTCAAGTGCGGCGGCGGCGACGCGACTTTCTCGCTGGGGATCGACTCGCCCAGCCTTGAGCGGAATTCGATCTGCATCATTTCGGGGGACAACGCGAAGCACGCCGCAGAGATCGCGGATGACACGGCGACGAGTGAAGGCTCGCTGGAAGTAGGCGGAAGCAGATGTGTGATTCGGCATGCAGACGAGTGGGGAAGTGTCAACTATGCCATGTGTATCGTTGAGACCATGCCGCCGCATACAGGCAGCACCACAAACGGGTTTGTTCACTCCTAGGAACACTGCCCAAGCGGTCCTCCATACTTAGCCGAGAGTGAACGTCGGTCTAGCAATTCCAAAATCATTGAGCTTCTTATGACGTCTATCAATTTCGTACACAGTGCAACCAGATACCCCATATCAATACAACATGCCTATACATTACTCGATAGCCTTCGCGATCAACGCCTGCTCTCCTATCTTTAGCCTGCCCATGGTGTCGCCGAAGTTGTTCGCGTTGCGTTTTGCAGCAGCGCGCAAGACAGAGATCAGATGAGCCTAGGGAATACGATGTGATTAAGTGCTCTCGGGCAGACGATGGCTCGGATCACTTACACGAATGTCAATGAGGACCTGAGGGTCTTTCATGCGCTCGTCGTCGTCGATCTGGTCGACGCTGGGTCTGTTTGTAGCGGACTCGGCGAGTAGTTCTGGAGGTACGCCCTGGCCGTAGATCATCTCCAGGAAGTCGTCGTCTTCTCCAGGACCTCCTCCTCGAACGCTGGAGCCTGCGAGGGACTCCTCGTCTGTCCAGTCGTCCTGAAGGATAGCTGGTCAGTGAAAGAGAGCACTACCTGGACGCAACATGACGTACCCCGTCTTCGGATTTTGAGTCAGCAAGGTCAGAGGCTTTGATGCCGGAGGGCTCGCCGCCAGAACGGAGCTCATGAATCAAGATCTTCATTGCCTTCACGGGGAAAGGAACCATAGTCCACTCCTCGGGCACTATAATATAGCTTAATGAGCTAAAAAATCAACGCAAGAAGTAATCAGACACTTACTAGCTCTCGTTCGTGAACGAGTCATGATAACTGCGAGATCAGCAACTCAACCCAAAGTCTCAGGAGGGAGGGGACTCACCATTTCTTGTCTCGGGCCTGATGATAAGGTCGCCCTTGACTTGCATTTGACGTACACTGGGCCGGTCGCATTGGAACATATCGATCAGTGCCAAAGTACTCATGCGAGGTGTCCAGAATCCTTGGAGAACCTCGGCGTTCTCGCACCAGGTGTTCAGGAAGATGTCTATCCCAGAGCGGCCGTTGATGTCCATGCCCTCGAGCAGCTCGACCACAGTATCGCGATAGCCGTTGTGGATGAGGAAGGTGAAGGGGGCGATGAGGCTCTGTTTACAATTTTCAGTAAGATAGCTCGACGTAAGAAGTGGCGCACGGCGTACCTGCATGAATGTGGACGTCTTCGCAGTCGTCATGCGAGTCGTCATTGCTTGCAGGAGCTGAGGCAGTACAGGGAGGAGTGAGTCTCCTGCGTGGCTCATTAGGTTAATGATCAGGTTGCCAATGTAGAGGCTTCCAGGCTCATCGTCTGTCTGAAGTTGCTTCGCAACAAGCTGAAGCGTGCATTCCAAGCCAGACTGTCCTGTCGCAGGATCCTTCCAGCTCTGCAGCTGCTTGAAGTCCTTGCGCACGATAATTGCGAGGCATGTAATCGCCCATTGGATGGCATTGCGGTCCTCCATCTGACGGAATATGCACGGAGCGAGGCTATTGACGATACCGTCGCCAAGACGGCCCTCTGGGGCACCTTGAAGCAGAGCAGAGACTTGCTCTAATGCGGCACCTGCAATCCCGAAATCATCACCTTGAGCGTTGGCAATTGCTTGGCATAGATGAGGGAGCGCTGCGCCGACGACAGCCTCGTAGATCCCTGGCATTGGAATCTCCGCTAGCCGGGTCAGGATGACTGAAATTGTGCTTTGGATGGCATAATCTGTGCAACTGGTGTCAGCGGAGAAAAAAAAAAGAGCGGAGACGAGATATTTTACCAGCAGCAGACTTCTGCCATACATCGAGCGTTGTAGGAAGCAAGGCTTGCGCGAGCTCAGGTGTAAGCCATTTGCCTTGTTGGACGGACAGAAGACGGGTGAGCGTCTCGAGAACCATGCTGAGCGTATCGGCGGTGCAGATTTGCATGAAGCCAATAATGCACTTGCAGATTCGTTGCACATGCGGAGCGATCGTCGTTTCCGGACATTTTGAGATGAACCTTGGGGGAGGTCAACGATACAGCCGTTGGTATAAGACATCGACCTACCCCTTAGTTGCCTCGATCGCTGAGGCCTTGACCGGTATTGATACGCCCCCGGCTTCTAGGGCTTGCACAGCAGCCTCGATATATTGGCCAGCCAGTGCTTCGGGTAGCACTTCTACAAAATGACTAGCAAAGATGAATGCCCGACCTTGCAGGAAGGGTAAATCTGATAACAGTAGATGCATCAGGAAGCATTTCTCGACAGATAGGTGAAGGCAGTCCTCACCTGTGAGCCGCAAGAGGTTGGGGACAACATTGGCGAAAAGATCGCTGACGTCAAATACTGGGGCCCGACCAACGGCAACCTCATCGCTATTCGCCTCAGTGAGATCCTCGCTCACGCTCCCCGCGGATGCTAGGACGGCCTCCAACTTGCGCCACCAGCCTTCTTGTCTTGCATCTTTCGCCTGAGAAGACTCGACAACTACAGTCTTGACAACCTCTTGCAGCGCAGAGGCTGTAAGCGTCACGTGATCGTCTACCAGTGCCTGCGGGTGAAAGGATCCTAAGTTCGCCCGTTATAAGGATGTATAGAACGAACTAACCGAGAGAAGATCGAAGCACGCCCTGCGTACACTATACGAAGTAGGGTCTTCTTCCAAATCTTGGCCCACGAACGCGTTGACGTCATTTGCCCATTCTTGCGCCTACACAAGGTTCACAATCATCGTTCATGCTAGGAACTAGAGATAGACTCACATCATCATTTGTGATCTCAGCCCAGGGGACGATTGCGCTCACAAGGGCAAATAGGTGAGCTTGTGTAAACCACTTCTTTGTCCCGGCTCGCCTCGCTACGCCAGCGATGAAGTCCAGGCATACACCGGCCAGCTGTGACAACTCAATAGGATCGTCTTCGGAGGTACCAGGCGCGGTCTCTTCGGCAAGTATGTTAAAGTGGTAGTAGGTGGGGAAAAGGACATTCAGATGGTTCAACACAGAGCTCAAGAGGTCGGGGAGATAGGGTAGCAGGAATTGTGGGAACGATACTCGAATGATGTCGAGGGTCTTTGCTCGCGAAACTCATGAGACGTCGAGTTTCTAGAGCTGGCCAGGGAGAACACACCTTGATAATTTCTCTCTTCAAAGCGATGCCGTCCCAGTATTTTGCGTTGACATCGCTCATCGGGTCGACGTTTAGCAAAGCTTTGAACGCGTCCAACCAAATCGGGAGGACGGACGCTGTCACTTCCTTGACTGGCTGTTTGTGCACCTCGCGTACCATGTACAGCGAAGAGATACACTGACGGAAGACGGCTACCGCGCGGGATCGTGTGAGCGGTGAATGGTGCTGCATACTATGTAAGACTCATTTGAAACAGATTGTAACAAGCAGTACTCACTTCCGGCGTACTAAGGATGGTCAAAAGAACGGGAATCAGCTGCTTTTGAATAGGAAGCAGCTGGTCTTCGCCGAGCTCGTCGCCTCCGAATTCTGTGAACATCTGAAGAGCACCGTGGATAGCGTCTGATGAGCCCGAGGTAAGGAGCGTCATGAGAGATCCAAGCAGTTCAGGGTATTCCTCGGGCCAATCGCACGATGCAATTTTGGAAAGGATGTGAGACTAAAACAGCTTGGTCACACTTATAGCAGACATGCATGCTGGATGGAACTTACTGAGTATGTCCTTACTTTACGATTGTGATCAGACAAGCCTTGAAAGACGACATGGCGGATCTCTGCCTTCAACTACGTCCCAGTATCAGTTCACGTTATTCGAGAGTATGGGAAGGATGTCATGATACAGGTTCCGTGGTAGCCTTCAGTGAAGGCCTCACGCCAGCTGGGGCCAGATTAGATGTTGCACTTACCTCGACCTGTGGTGCAGGACCGCGGAAATTCTTGAATATTGGTGACCATCTCTCCTCTATGAACTTGCGGAGTAGAATGCCTGCAGCGTAACGACAAGACACGTCAAGGAATGACCATCGTGCCCATAGGTTAAACTCATCTGTCGTAATGGAACCTCCGCATCCTGCGCCACTAGAATTTTTGCTAGAGTAAGTCCGGTTCCTTCGCAGCGACGAATAGTTTTGCAGTTGATTGACACGCGAAGACACGGTTAGCTTCTCATGATGACCATGAAAGGGATCGGACACGAACTTGGAATCTCAGACAGTTTCGAAAGCTGCAGTTCAGCGGCAATACGTGTATTCGAGTCTGGTGAGAGCGTCGCAGCCAAGCATTGTGCAACTTCGGAGCTCATTGGCGGGTAAAAACGCGATGGTACAAAGGTGGTGGTCGTTGAAGTGAAGGTTGAGCCCCAGTCGAAAGTCCATCCGCTGGAAACCGGCCAGGACCGGTCCAGTCCGCCGAAGAAAGTCTCAAACCGCCGTGAGCCGCTCCCAGCCGCCCTAACCCGACCAGAGGGTTGCGAAGCGCCAGCTTCGACACCAAAAGTGCTTCTTTTCAAGCTCATTTTCTAATTGTCCGCTGCCTGCAAGCTGTCCGTTTTCTCGACAAGAGGCCGAGATGCTCTCTGTTTCTCTGCCTGTGTTTTGTCTTGTTTTGTTGACCTGAGCCGAAAACGTCTAAGTCCGTGGGCTCTGCCCTTCGCCCATCTCTTTCTCCATCCACCACTATGACTGTCGCCTATCGGTCACTGACTCCCGCGCTATTTCCTGTAAGTATCTCGCCCATTACATAGCTCCTCCCAATATGCTCTGATGTCTCATTCTCATCATCGCCATTGTCGTCGCAAGGCCTGGGCGCGAGCGACGCCTGCATCGGCGCCAGCGTCTCGTGTCCGTAGTGTCGCGGTCGGGCACATTTCGTAACACCGCTCGAACCAAGGTACGTAGTCTTACTACTCCATATTCTATATGTTCTTATGCTACACAACTAGGTGGACAGGAACACGATTAAATAGAGGTATGTGTCATCACACAGAGTAGCATATATGCAGGCTAATTTGAGTAAGAAGGCGTTTTGGCCTTCTTGTGCTGTGTGACACTCAACTAGGTACGCTGTTCACTTACTTCGCATCCTCTTGCGTGTCTGATTTCGCTACATCCCAAGTACCCTCGAGTCTCCTCGATGCGACAGTCACGCGACAAGCGCGCCCCACCCCGGGCCGACCAAACGCAATCGAGCACGCATCAAATACTCGCAGTAGCAAGAATAGAGCAGATTGTGCAAGGGGACGTGGGGTGTACGGTATGCAGCAGGTGGGGCGGGGACGGGGAGGCGGCGTAGCGGTGGTTTCGGGGTCCCAGGCGATAGCAGAGGGCGGTGGATGGCGACGGACGCGGGCGGATGGGAGCGGACGCGGGCGGATTGTTACATACAGACGGTTTAGAGCGGTTCTGGGTAGATACAAGCGGATTAGGACGTTTTTGAATATAATTATGATTTATTTCGCATTTATGACATGTGTGAACCGACCGCAAACGATCGCAGACGACCAGAAACGACCGTATCTACCGTTCGATCACGGAGCGGACGACGGCGGACGACAGCGATTGGGAGCGAATCTGAGCGGAAAAGGAGTCTCATTGGCACGCCCACACGCGACCGTAGCCGCCCTGGTCCGCCGCCAACCGACCGTGCGTTTTTCGTCGGTTTTGGGCGGTTCCTAGCGGATGGACTTTCGACTGGGGTTGAGCTCAGGCCAGAATTTCTGCGACCGCGTTCGGTGGACGCGCTGGATCTAGCGCCGGTCTGTGTCGGGCCACGCGCTGCCACGCGGACGGGCCGGAGCTCCGGATCACGCCTGAGCGGCGAGCCAGATGCACAGGCTCTTGTTATCGCATTACTGTCACCTTTTGGGAGTTCGCAACAGATTTTGATGGCGCGTTTGTGGCCGTCTTATGGCTCCGTCTGCGAGCGCTGTTTGACTTACAGTTGGGAAACTAGCTCAAGCACGTCTGTTGAATTTAGCATTTTTTATGTTGCGGAAATGAGGGAACCCGGCGAGAGTTCGCAAAAGTTGTCTTGTTTTCGTTACCTTTGGGTGAAGCGCACGCAAATCAGTCACATCAGTCACGACGGCATCGGCGGCATCTACTTGGAAGTACACGGCGATTGGTTGCTGGGCGTTGATTCATGATTTGAAGCAGGACGTGACTCGGTAGAATGTCACCTTGAGACTGACCAACTCTCAAAGTTCGAGCTCGGTGCACTATCATTTACGATCGGAGTACTCTGAACTGGATCTGAGAACTTGTTTACCTACTACGAATATCCTTACAATTTATCATATTTTTATTGTGGGAAGATCTAATCTATCACACGATGTGGGGCAGACTTAAGACACGAAACTGGCGTCGATTTCTTTCCTGGATACGCCTCTTCAACTGTGAACACCTCAAGACACAAAGAATATGTAAGAAGAAGTCACTATCGGAATCTCCAATTTTTCGAGCGATGGCAATGTGGAGAACTAGCAGTGTTCGCAAAACTGGGCGCTAGCGAACTCCCCAAAGGTGACAGTACATCCTTCATTTCGTCAGACATTGGAGTGAAATCGTTTTATACCCTTTGCTTCCTAATTCTAGTGTACGAGTTCGTTCGTTGCTACTTCACTCTACTTCTGGACAACCCCTCGGGCCCCAATCACACCCCGGCTTGCCTGCATCCTAGTCACGACCTGACACTGATCTCAGTTCACCAACTCGCGCAAAATCATCTTTGCTGACCTTCTTTTGTTGGTTTGGTACGCGAAACACCCCAATAATGCCCACAGACTCCATAGTCCGCGTAGCTTTGCGTGGTGACGCGTTGTTGACCAGCCCACGCTTGAACAAGGGTAGTTTTACTCTTATCCGCCCAAAAGATGTTCTGATTCTGAGTATTCCGCCCTAGGCACAGCATTCACGAAGGAAGAACGTACTGCCCTTGGCTTGACTGGTCGCCTTCCACACCGAGTCAACACCCTCGACGAGCAGTGCCGTCGTGCCTGGGATCAGCTGGAAACACACGAGAACGACTTGACAAAGAATACCTTTCTGCAGAGTATGCGGGACCAGAACTGGGTCCTGTACTACTCGCTCGTCTCTCGCCACCTACGCGAGCTGATACCCATTATATACACGCCCACAGAGGTAAGCGAAGGTAGCTTATCACACGAGCATTGGAACTTACCTCCTTCGTATACAGGCCGAAGCCATCTCCAACTATTCGCACTTATTTAGACGAAGTGAAGGTCTCTACCTTACATTCACGGAGCAACATGCAATGGAACAGGACTTTTTGGAACAGACCCAAGGACGCGAAATAGATCTCATTGTTTGCTCGGATGCCGAAGCTATCCTCGGGATTGGCGATCAAGGCGTTGGGGTCAGTATCTGAGGCTTCCCTCCTTCTTTGCCAATGCTCACAGGATTCCCACAGGGTATTGGGGTCAGTACAACCATGGATACGATACGATCGACACTCATCTCCTTCCAGATATCCACAGCGAAGTCCGC